>JAOTAY010070427.1:0-62380 GCA_025629805.1 Erythroxylum baracoense | reverse complement strand
AGTTGGTTAGTAGCAGATCAGTTATGTTCTACATTTTATGAATTAATGTAACTGTATTACATATGTATCACATATTCTAATGAATACATAACTTTGCAGTAGATATATGGGCAATGGGTGCTATTGTAGCTGAGCTACTCACTCTTTGACCTCCTTTTTGGAGTGCCAGGTATAGGTCTTTATCGTTTCTGTGATTTTGCTGCATGTTTAGTTTACCTTTTGCTCATTATCTATCACGGTTAATTTTGTAGTGAGGATGATGACATCTACAAAATATGCAGTGTAATAGGCAATCCAACTGAGGATTCTTGGGTTGATGGACTAAACTACCAATTTCCACAGGTCAGATTGTTTGTATCCATGTCATATAAGAAGCATGTTTAAATATATTTGGTTATTAATGTTTGATTAATTTGGAAAATTGAGGAGTATTTCTTAATGTTGTTTGTTCTTAATAGTTGTAATTCTGTAAAGTTTTTTTTCCTTGGCAGAACGGTAAACTCAAAAAACAAATGCATGCCATTTTAAGAATTCTAGGTGCTTTTGTATTTACAGTCTATATATTTTGAATGAATAAGATGTAAGACGACTTTGAATGTTATTCTGTTGCAGTTTGCTGGTGTAATCCTTTATGTCCTAATACCATCTGCAAGTAATGATGCAATCAACCTTATTACGGTCAGTACTGTTTACAGTGGGTTTAGTCTGGTATTATTTTGTCCCTTCTTTTGTACAATTTCATGTATGCTTTCCTTTTCTCATTGGTCCTTCCCTATATTTCTAGATATGCAGTTACTTTGTTCAGAGATACCTGCAAAAGGCGAAAGTTGGAAAGTATGTGAAGGAAGATTGCCCAAAGGATGTGACAAACATGAACACATTAGGGATAAATTTATTGTAACATATAATCTTTATTTAGTAACAACATTATTGTAATATATAACTTTAACTTTCATACTTGTGACGAAATATGATAGACAATATGATCACTGATGTAAATTTCTTTTACTAATAATGCAATTTTATTGTTGAATTGATAGTTTTATGTGTGACAGTAATAAACACATTAGTGACAATATTTTTCTAAGAACAATTTTTCATTTTTATGATGAAATGATGACATTTTTTCCTTAAAATATTAGTGACCAAGAAGTAATAGATACTAATAAAAAAAGCATGAGTGACAAATATTTTGTCACTACTTTCAATTATTTTAGTTGCGATAATGTTGTCACAATAAAATGAAGTGTTGTTATGACTTTATTTGTCACTATTTTATATTATTTGTGTCAATAAATTTGTCATAAATATATAAAGTTATTGTGACCATACAGTTTTGTCACTCATTCTATAGGTTTTAGTGTCGTAACTTTTGTCACAATAAAATGAAGTACTGTTACGACTTAATTTGTCACTATTTTATATTATTTGTGACGATAAACTTGCCATAAATATGTAAAGTTACTGTGATTATATAGTTTTGTCACACATTCCAAAATTTTTGGTGTCGAAACTTTTGTCACAAAAATGTCGCACAATTGTGACAATTTTCGAAATTAGTCACTATTTCATTAGTGACGGAGGTATTTGTGACGGGAGGTGACGACTTCAAAAATTGGACACTATTAATAATAGTGACAAATATTACTACTTTTAGTGACAACTTTTACTTTCACTAAAAATACAATTTCTTGTAGTATAGGTTCGCTTTTATTTGGGAAGATGTAATGGAGGTTATACTTCGGGATACGTCAAGGAATAAGGATGGAATACTTATCAAGACTTCATTCCAACTAGCTGTCTACTATCTTTGGAGGGAAAGAAACAGGCATATTTATAAGAATGAGGAGAAGCACCAATCCAATCTTGCCGTGGAAATTGTGAACCTGATTAGAAAGACTCTCTTAGCTCATAAGAAGCAGGAAGGTCTCAACCATGAGATCAGAATGCAATGGCACTTGTAATTTTTTCTTGAATGAGTTATATTTTATGTAGGGTAGAGTAATTGGTGACTTTTGTATCCTTAGATGGTGTACCTCGTTTTGTTTTGTTAATATAATTCCTTTTTAACTTTTAAAAAAACTATTATTGTTCTTTGGTGAAAGTGATTAAGTTAATTAAGCGTCCCACAGACGTAGGCAAAGTGTGTTGAATTGCGTTACCAAATCTCGAGTGTTGATTCTTTTATTTTGCATTTAATTTTTCTTTGCTTGTGCTAGAAATGATTGTGGCTAGACCAAAATTTTTACAAAACTACATCATTTTGAATTTTCAATCACAATCGGCGTGTGTTGATAAATTTTGAAGTTATATTGCAAAAACTTTAATCTAATAGATATTGAGGAATCCTATTGAAGTGTGCATTGTAGAATCTTCCTTACAAAATTTTTCTTAATAGGAATAACCGTGAGATATGGGTTAACCTCTATTGATATAAAGATGTAGTTAATTTGTATAATATTCCAATCAAGTACAAGTTACTTGTGAAATTTTAATCTATGTATAATAGTAAACATAAATTATCATAATACTTGTAAGTTTTTTAATGGCAATAATTTAATTAAAAAATTAATTATTGTCAATATAATAATGAAGCCTTTGTGACCATAAGGTTCAAGTCATATAAATAAACTATTTGTAAAAGTATAAAGGAAAGACTATGTATTTTATGATTCTCCCTAAATACATTAACTTGACTTTAATATAATGAAGATGCTCCCTTAAAACAATAAATTTCTTATTCATTATCATTAATTTTTAATCTTGTTTAAAACGATTATTATAAGGTTTCTCGTTAAAGCTCAGATGTTGAATCACTCGATGGCTACCTACTATATTGCAATAAATTAACTGATGGTATATCCGTAAATCTAAATCAAAGGAGTGGATAAGATAAACGTACCATCATTACTTGTTTAATGTTGTCCAGAGAAATAGTGTACTCAGTTTCTTGGGATTCTACGAAACCCAACAAGATATCAACAAAGTCCTTGGTTCTGTTCTCATCCTTGTTTTGTATATGGTCATCGATTATCTTCTCAAAGAAACCATCAAACACCTTGCTAGTAGCCCTCATTCGCTTTCTCAGACCCTGAAGATCAAACGGAGCAATCGGCGGAATGTAATCAGCCAAGTTAGGAACTGCTGTTAATTGCATGCCGTCGTGAATCACAGCTGTAAAACCTCTACCACCGAACTCCTTGTCTGTGTATTTCTTGCCAAAAACCATTCTGCAGGTGATATCAGCACCAAGAGACGAGACCTTTGCACTAAGATTAACAGCAACTCGTTCATAAGAAGCCTGTTTAATGTAATCAATCAAGAGGTCTATCTCTTCCTTTCTAAAGGACTTGAAGGAATTGACTTTATGGTTGCTAAGCAACTCAAGAGTGCAAAGCTTGCGCATATTTCGCCAGTAAGATCCATAAGGAGAAAAGGCCGTTGTCGTTTGTTCGTAACCCATGTACTTTGCAGCCTCAAGTGGTGGTCTGCTAGCAAACACAAGATCATGTGTCTTGAGGAACAACTCCGCCACCTTAGGAGACGACACAACAATGGTTGGAACGAAACCTAACCTCATGTGCATGAGCGGACCATGTTTTTTGGCTAGGTCATGCAAAGCTCTCTGAGGGTACTTTCCCAACAAGTGAAGGCAACCGATAATTGGCAACCCTTTCGGACCAGGAGGTAGCTTCTTAACCTTGCTATTGCGCTTTCCAAGCCATGCTTGAAAGATCAAAGCTAGTCCTATCAAGGACAGAGCTGTCGTAACCCAAGCCATGAAATGGTATATCTAACTTGATCTCCACCGCTCCTGCACGAACGTTATAAGTAACGAACAAGAGCATTAAACGTTCCTATCCCATCACGACGGACAAGAGCATTGTTTAGTTTCAATATCAGAAGATGACATTTTTTGAGCAATCGTAGCAGACAATGTTATATATGTCAAAAACCCGGTTAATATACAGCTATGGCGAAATGACGATGCATTTTTATCTGCTCTTTGTATCTTCGTTGTAAAAACAAAAGTAAAAGTTACTTATGATTTATATTACGCATGTTCTTGTAACATGATGATGGGTCATGAAGAACCCACACTAGGTTTTATTTTGTATGTATAATTTATTTTTGTGGAACTAAGAATTAATAGATCTGATATATTAAGGATGTTAATCTTTTAAACAAAGTATTTGTAATTATTTATATCTTAGGATGAAGATATTGTTATACATCGTGAGAAACAAGAAGTTTTTCATAGTGAGAAACAAGAAGTTTTTCATTTTATATAAAGTATCTTAATAAGTACTATTATACAAAGTTTTATGTTGAATGAATGATATAATTTTAAGGACCTATGAATTTAAAATAATATATATGATAGATTATGAAAGTCAATCTAAAAATTTATTTCATTTATAATTATTATCTCTTAAAATTAAAATACTATTATATAAAGTGAAAACTAATATAAAGTTCCTCATACAAATAATTTTGTATTTTAAGTGTCAAATGGATATAATATTTTAAGTGTCAAAAAAGTATTCTTTCTTTTTTCTATATAATTAGTTGAAATTTTATGTCTAACTTAAATTTTCCTTCCTTCCTCCGTGTGGCTCCGAAATGGAGCACAAATACTTCTTTAACATTGACATAGTAAATAGCTAAAATAATTACATATAATCAGGACGACTCAAGCATCTTAGTGGAATTTTATAAAGAGACATCTAATGAAAAACATACCCCAGTTAATAGTATTTTAAGATTACGTCTTGATGTTATGAAGTGACTTACGATAACAAGACAAGTCATAACCACAAAGCTCAAAGGTTAAGATCCGAATCTCAAAATTTTGATCCAATGTAATAAGTTGGGTTAAAATGCATCAAAGAAATATAATTTTATTTAGTGCCATTTTTATTTTAAGGTAAAAGACATAAATCTTCCATATAGTTTTTAAAAATTTTAAAAGCTCTTTAATCTTTAAATTTCTCAAAAAAACTCATTTAATTTTCAATTTTTTTAATTTCTCGTAGATTTCGATTAAAAAATAACGACTAAATATATGTAGTATAAATATCAACCGTGAAATAATCAAATGCTAATAATATGATAATCTAACTCAACTTTTAAACTTAACTTGAATCAATTAAATTCAAAATATTATAATTATGAGTTGAATTTTAAAAAGTTGGTTCAAGTTTAAGAGTTAAGTTGAATTGATTCATATATGATATTTATATTTCATCATTATTTTTTAATCAAAGTCTAAAAGAAAGAATTTTTCTGAAAATTTGAAAAATAAAAGATTTTTTTGGAAATTTTAAAGATGAAAGAATTTTTAAAAATTTTTTAAATTACATTAAAAATATATCTTTTAGCCTTTATTTTATATTTTGGTTTCAATTGTTTGGTATTATTGAAAAACAAGAATTGTTGCTTGTGATTTGAGCTACATGAATAAATAGGAATGTCAATTTTGACCCGATCTGTCCCGATTTTGTTTGGCCTGATTGGATCACGAGTCAGGCCCAGCCCAAGCCTTGACTTGATATTAACGTCAAAAACGATGTTATTTTTAATTTTTTAAAAAAATATAAAGTGGGCCGAGCCATGGGCCACCCAACCACTGGGTCAGGCCGGGTCGAGCCAGGAGTAGCCTGGGCCTACCACGACCAATTAACATCCTTATAAACAACTTAAGTGAAAATAGAGACCTGATGGAAATTATGGACTACTGCAACGTGAGAGTAATATGTTAATAAACACTCTTCATCCTACAAAATTTTACTAAAATTAAATGAACCTAGACAAAATAATCAAAGTCTTAAGTTAAAATATATATTAATTCTATTCGTTTATTCTTTTAAATTTAAATAGGTTTTTAATTAAGAATAAGTTATAGATATTTTAATTAAATAAGATAACTTATTTTAATTAAATAAGTTATCTTATTTAATTAAAATATCTATAACTTATTCTTAATTAACAAAATAATCAAGGCCTTCTACCTCCATGCGACATTGCTCCATCAGACTTTATCCCACTGTAGAAAATTCCATACTATTACCTCTCGTAGGAGTCTAGGTCGTATCTCAATCCTAGTGTGGTTAATCATCCTCTCAAAGCAACAACTGAACATCACCTTAGTAAGTTATTGCCTCACCAACTAGCTAATTAGACACGACCCCCGATTCCCCCTTTGGATCCTTAGCCTATGGGGTATTAGCACTCTTTTCCAATTGTTGTTTCCTTCCTAATGTGTAACATCTCGTTTCCATATAACAGGTTGAACCATAGAAATGGGTACACGTGAGATCAATCGAGAAATTAGGGAAAACACATCTCATGCTCATACATTTGTGAACAGTGATTTTTGCGCTAACTTTCCTCCCTATCACATACGACATCTTCATCTTGAGAGGGTGAGAGTTTAGGTTGGTACTTTAAATGAACCAAAGGAGAGAAGACAAGGTGTAGAAGAGTGGAAGAAGGTGAGCAAAAATCAAAGAAGAACAAGGAGAAGGCAACTTCGGATGATGAGAGAGCAAATTCTCATTCAAAAGACACACTTATCACTTAACAAAAAGAAGGCATGCTAGAAGTGTCGTGAGAGACTAAGAATGGGCTGATTTTATTAAAGAATAACTAAGGTGGACATGTAGGCAAGTGACATGTGTCACTTGCCACATGTCACCCTCTCATTGGCTCTCTTCATTTTGTTACCAAATCAATTCCAATTTCTCTCCAAAATTCCAATGGCTCAATTCAAAAATTCTTAATTTCGTGTGTCTAAGTTTTCAGTACCATTGGACAGTCATTTCCTCTATCGGTAAACCCCTATTCTGTCACTTGACAATTTTTCTGGTCCGAAAATGACCCCGAAAAATTCTTAAAAAATTTCTATAATTCTCTAAAAATTGAAAAACCCTAATAATCCTCTCCAATACAAATTTTTCACACACAAAGCACATTTTTCAAAAATTCACATTTATTCACACTTATACCGGGAAATGTCATGAATGCATGTACAATCATTTACATGTGCAACAATTCACTATTCACTATTCATGTGCATGTATGAATGCATGAACATAGCAATGCAATGTTAAACACTCCTAACCCGTTTCAAATTACCATTTTACCCTTCCCATAAGTGAGGGGATGTTGCAATCTTCACACGCAAGATCACAAAAGCTAGTGAGTAAGTAAATCAAACTAGATTTTGATTCGAAATCTACCTCAATATCTGAAAATTGTATGCATAAGGGTTAATAATTTATATTTAGTGTCAGTAACTCCCTCAACGCTTCAGTGTTAGGATTTGCCAACTTTTCTTTAACTTCTTAGAAATTAGAATCTTTACCAATTGTTAGATCTGTCTCGACTTTCACTTCTTTAGGTGAATGACCGCTTCTTTGCTTAGTCCCTTTCCTTAAGCGATGCAATGTCTTCTCATTTCTGGGTTATGTTGTAATTTACCTATCTGAAAAGAATGAGCCATATGAGACAAAATATTAGTAGTAAATTGTAAAATGCAAATAAACTAAGAGATTATTTGGTTCTACTTTTTTTTTTCTGTTGTAGCTTTTGCTTTGATTTTTCTTTTAAGTAAAAATAAAAATAAAAATAAAAACTTGTTTGGTTATTAGTTATATATTACATAAAGCGTAAAGATAAATTATTTTTAGTTAAATAAATTTATTTTAATCTCTTATATAATATTTATTAAAAAATTATCAAAATTTTTTATTTTTAATAAAATAAATAATTTGAAATTTAATTTTGTGATTGTAAATTAAGATTTAGTTTAATTAGTAGTGCAAATTTTATATATTTTGAAGATAATTTATATTAGTTATAACTAATAATTATTATTAAATTAATTTGATTTAATTTAAGTACAAAATAAATAAAATTATTAACTAAAATTAAATTATTCGTAATTCTTGTTAATAATAAATTTTTATTAATTAAATATATAATATTAAATTAAATTAATCATAATTCTTATTAATAATTGATCCATTAAATAATTAAATAATATATTTAGTCAGTAGTAAATCAAATTATTAAAAAATAGAAACAAAAAATAAAAATCACTTTTTATGGTTCATAATTTTTAAAAATTAAAAGAAACCAAAACTAAAAACTCAAGCAAACATGTTTTTTTTTATCAAATTTGAAAACAAAAACTAAAAACTAAAAATAAAAATAGAAACAAATAGGCCCCAAAAAACTAAAATAGTTTTCTGATAACAATGCCGAAATTTTGACTAGGTTGAATCATAAAAGAATTGAAAACTACTTAATTTCAATTGTTCAAAAAAATGGGGTTTATAATTAATTAACTAGTAAACTAAATTTAACAAGGAATCAACATAAATAAACTAAATATTAAAAGTGAGAAATTCAATGGTACTTAACTGTGATTCAAGGGAAATATCTCATCCAAATGTGACATTGGTCGTTGGTTTAAAAGAATAATTTTTATAATTCAAGTAGTTAGCTTGAAATATATTAGGATAGTAATAATAACTCTCATTTTTCCTAAATTTATTGATTCAAACCCAGCATTCAAACCAAAACTTACCACAAATTGATTGTGTATGATAGCATTCCATATCAGTTAAATGATAGCAATAAACTTAGTGAAAAAGACTAAACCCTAAATTAAATAATGGAGATACTTATAACTATTCAATTTAGTTTTTTTGTTTCTTAGAAGTTAGTTATGCAAATTCATAAATAACATATTAGCTACTTATACCAATCCTTTATGACAATTACAGGTTACTGAATTCATGGACAGTTATAGAATAATCAACATTAAATTAATTTGTCAGATTAATCAATATTAATTATTCATGAAATATAAGAACACAAACAAGAAATACTTGAATTAAAACATGAATCAAAGTTTATAATAAAACCTCAAAAGCTTAGAGCTAGGGTTTTGAATCCCCTTGAATTAGATTATTTAGATTTAGTCACACATGGATTTTGCAAACACTAAAAATAGAATAAAGACAAAAGATTGAGAAAAAACTACAAAGAAATGAAAATGGAATAATAGAGAAGGTGTTGGATGTGTTTTTCCATTTTATTCCTACTTAAAACCTACCCTACTTCTATCTTGCAAAGGTTCCTATCTAAAATAAATCCAAATCCCTATATAATATGGATAAAAATAAGTTTCTTAATTGAATTCAAACTCTTGGAGTAAATCTAGCATTAGGCGTGATCTCGCCTTGTCCACTACAATAATTTGTCCAATTTTTCTCAAAATCTCCACTTATCACTTTTTAAAAGAAAAATATTAATTTTCCTATTTAAGCACCAAAATATAGCCAAAATAAAAGAGATAATTCTAATTACCATATATAACCAAATAACATCTTTTCACTCATTCTAAAAATTTAAAGGTAAATATGTTTAAAAATCAAGTACTCGTGCAACATTAAGCAAATGATAATGTTTGTGCTCTACCACACCATTTTTTTTAGTATGCTGATGAATAACACCAAATAAAGTAAAGAAATTATTATTAACTATATTAAAAAATTCAAGATTATTATCAATGTGCACTTGTCTAATAGAAACATTAAATTGAGTTTTAATTATAGAAAAATTGAATATGAATAAAAATCTAAGATTTTTATTACATTAAATATATCCATGTAGCACGATGGAAATCATCTACAATGGTTAAGAAGTAACGTGCACCAATAATTGATGGCTTAATGTAAAAACCCTAAACATCAATATAAATTAAATATAAACAAGCATAAGATTTTATATTACTACAAGTAAAAGGTAAATGACATTGTTTAGCCAATGGGCATATGGTATAAGGACATTTATTTGGAAAATAAATATTAAGGTATATATTAATTATTATAATATGGAACAATTTTCACTAAAAAATATCAAATTTTTTCAATTGGGGATCTCCATTTTAATTAGCAATGACTTGTTGGTTTTCAAGGTTTTGCTAAAAAAAAGATTAATAAGGGAACCAAAAGTCAATTAACATATTTAATAAACAAGAAAATATATCAAACAGTTGCAACACAAATTACAATAATTCAATTCGTATTCGCATGAAATTTATTTTAAAAGCTAAAAAGGAAGAGATCATAGGAAATATATATTAGAATAATTACATGACAGGCCCCTTTCCTAATGATTAGGTGACCTGGCCGGTATCCCACAAAACCCTCCAATTGATATCTAGTACAACTGGAAAGTTCCCTTAGAGCTAAGCCTTTTCCCTTTTCTTCAAACTATTTTTAAATCAATATAAAGAAAAGACAAAGGAATAGCAATGGAAGTTTATAAAAATAACCTTCATTAAAAATTTCGGCAACATAACAACTATTATTTAATAACAAAAAATTTTTATATTCCTAAAAAACAATTCAAAACACTTCAATCCACTTAACCAAAGCACCATTGCTACTTCTGGGCTTCAAGTCCATTTAGAAACAATCTCAAAGGGTCAAACATATTCATGCATTTAGTTAAAGAAAAAAACATTTATAAATAACCATATTTTCACAAAACTAAGATCAGGACATATTTACGAAGATGCTGAACTATACGCAGTAAAACATTTGCAATCTATCTTTACACAAAATATGTTCAAAACATGTTCATAATTATGCAACATAAGTAAAAAAAATGCATAGGAAACATTGCCTACACAGTCGCACGTGACGAAGGCAGCTACTCAAATGGTGGAGTCTTGGCAACTGAACTCTACACCCTGGAGGTTAAAATTAAAAAAGAGAACAGAAAATAAAGGGTAAGCTAAACGTGCTCAATGAGTGTTATGTTTTTCATTCAAACATTTATACAATCATTAATCTCCACAAAGAACAAATATAATTTCCTTTTCTTTTCAAGCAGTAACCAATTCATATAATCAATGCACATGTAAAAGACAATCAAGTTCCTCTTTTCCTGTAAGGTAAACAGAGATGGCAACCGATAGTTTAATGAATTTTCTCTTTTAAAATTTTCTTTTCCATTTAGTACCATTAGGTATAAGCCCACGGAGCTGGTTATGCATCGCTTACCCTTGCCTAGCTAACCTCGAGTAATAGAGCTAATTCTGCATTGCTTACCTACACTAGGTTAACCACTATATACCGATTGTTATGGAGATGGTTCTGCATCACTTATCTATAACAGTGTTGACACTATATATAAATCAGTGGTTACAGAGTTGGTTCTGCATTGCTTACCCGTAACAGTGTTAGCACAATATTTTCTCCATACGTGCAGAGGGTGACTTACAAAACATACTGACAGACAGGACACCACCCATTAGGATGTACTCTGATCGGTATAATCATATGTATAAGGAGACCTAATTATGTACCAAACACTAAACAACAATTAATACACAAGTGCACCACATTTCTATACCAATTCAGTTCATCGTCAAATTCCATTATTGTGGCAATTTAGGGCATATGCAATTTAAATTCAATGCCATCTCAAAGCATATATATATATATATATATATATATCTCATAAAAATTAACTTTCAACTTTAAGTAGCAACACCAACAAACTTATTCATAAATATACTTTTCATGGTAAAATAGAAACTATTTTTCTTTTATAAAATCAGTTTAAAAATACACTCACAGTTTTGCACACTTATCGCCAATTACACTCACACATTCAATGACTCTCCTTTACCTACACAAAATGCATTTTGTTTAGGCATTTATTTCCAAATTAGGAAATAAAGCATTAAAACTATATATTCGATTTAACCAAATTTGAGATTTGTATTTTATCGTGTAATACATATGCTAATTATATTTCTACTTACTTCCATAAGCTAACCTATTGGTCACTGTTTCCAAACCTAATTTCAAAAGTCACTTAAGTACCGTATTTTATTCATTCTAACTTACCAATTACTTCAACAACACAATCTCACCCAATTTAATTCACCATATCACAATTATGTATGATGAGTCGTGGTGATGACCCATGTCCAAAATCCATACCTCCACTTGTTCCTTAATTTTCACATAGTAAACGTTCAAATTAGGTTTTGAGGTCTTTTAGACATTTATTCTCCTATGTCTCTAATTTCTACATCATTAAAAATCATGCCATTTTTACTTCTAAATCATGAAAATTGTATCATATATCACAAGCTATTTTAAAACATGGCAGTATCAGGTTACCACTTTCAATCTCAAATTTCAATATCATTCATCTTGAATTAGGTCTAGGTCTCTTCTAGATAGTATTATTACTATATCTTAGTTCATCTCCAATTGAAATCACTCAATTTGGAGATTTGTAGTATGAGTTATGGCTAAAACATTGGGACTAGGTTAAGTTAACCTAAGACAGAATCCGACTACAGTTTCCTCTCTTGTCATATTCAACTAATCCTAAACAGAGAAGCATCAAAGTAATTCCAAGACAACATTGATATTAAAAGCATCCATCTCACTCAAGAAAACCTACAAAAATTAGGAATTTAAGCTAGGGACTAAGAGATTAAAATTATCATAACATCTATTTTTAGATTTTGTAAATTATTTCTTGATATATGAAACAAGAAAATTAATGGGTAACTATAGATGTATCAAACTAATTATAGCCACACATTTCAATTTGTTATTACTATTACAAATTCTAATATTTACTTTTGTACCATAAATTATTTATATTTATCTAGATATTTTGTGAATAATATATCTATTCTTCTAGTGTGAATAATATCTAGATATTGTAGGTGATATCTAGATTCTTCTAGTAGTATCCTATTTGAAGATTTGATTAAGAACTAACCAATTTTGACACCACCTTGTCATTATCATGTTGCTTGCATCAACACTAAATAAACTTATCACTTTTTTAGAAATTAATAAACATATCACTATTGATTGTTTTTACCAAAATGCTATATTGTTTTTAATATGGACATTCTTTATATCCACAGTTCCTTAATAAACTTTCTTACTAACAAAGTGAAATTGAACTTGTGTGTGTTTGGTTTTTGAGTGAAATACTAGATTCTTCGCTAAATGCAAGGCTTTGATTGTTACAAAATAATGAACTTTCTGTTAATTATGCTCGAGTTTTTTGTATCTTTTTTTTAACTATTCTACTCTATATCCATAAGCATACATAATCAACAATAACAACAATAACAATAAGTATTTGAAATCTTACTGAGACGCTAGATCTGGGGAGGTCTAGTAGTACGCGACCTTACCCCTAACTAGTAGAGAGGTTGTTTCCAAATGACCCAAATGAAGGGGAAATTGAAAAATAAATAAATAATGGTATAAAATAAAAAGATAAAATAAAAGTTAATAAATAAATAACATAACATAAAATATAGTAAATAAAAATTTTAAAATATAATAGATATTAATTAAAAATTAAAATAGTCATGAAAACAAAAAATACAGATAAAATAATAATTATAATATATAATTAAATAAAATAAACTATGAAAAATTAAAATTAAAATTAAAATTATATATATATATACTCATAATAATAATAATTATTATTATCTAATTTCTTGAAGATAGGGTAAATGCTAAGTACTTTGATACAAAATTCTCTTTCCTTTGCAAACTGTTCTTTGTAGTTTTGTACTACAAGGATGAATGCTATTGGAAATTCATAAAGGATATTTAGATTGGTTAAATAAATGGTATCTACTAAGCCACTTTGAAAAAATAGGTGAGTGGTGAGTGCATCAGCTTCAAAGAATATAATGGTTTTAGGTCCATATCTGCCTCAATTTTGAGCATAATATTGAACTATTTTATGTTTGTCTTTTCAATCATTTAATGCTTGAAAGCATTCACAAGAAAATGTCTAGAGTAATTAGTCTCATTTCCTCTTTAAGTGTTTTTATAGGTACTGAATCTATTTTGTCCATTTGGACAAGTTTTCACAATGTTTTCATCCATGTGTCTTCTTGTGGCTTTTCCAAGCCTTGTTTCATATTGATTTCTGGTGTAGGATCTTTTAGTTTTATTTCAAGTAATTGATTATTTGTATTCTTTTTAGGTTCTAAAGGATTTTTACTACAAACTTGTTTTATTAAATTTTCGATTTCATTTTGTAAAGTAAGATTATTAAGAAGATAAAATTGTAATTCATTTAATTTTTCTATTGTAAGTTGTGGATTTCTATAATAAGTTGTATGGTATATAGGAATTCTAAGGATTATCGATTTTTTATTTAAGGATTTTATTATTGTTGTTCTTAAGGTTATATAATGTAGATATTGACAAAAGGTATTGTATAATTTAAGAAACTTATTTCCTAAAATTAATGGTAATCCTGACTTATGCTGATAAATTGAAGGTATAATAAAAGTATAGTTTTCAACAATACTATTATTATAATAGCTTACATACCTTATAGACTAAATACTTGTATCTGCAATTCTGATTTGTTAAGGTTTATTTAATTTTTTTCCAATTTTGTAAAATTGTTCTAGATGCTATACAAATAGTAGCACCAGTATCTATATAGACATTGACCTTTTTATTCTGAATAATCACTTGAATAAATATATTCGGATTCAATTTTTTATTCTGAATTTTGGTTGTCATGTTGATATAATGAAGAGACTGTATAGTTTGTTTCATAATTTGATTCAATAGGTTCTAAATTATATTTAATTGCTAAATTTAGAATATTAAGTTTTTCTTCATATTTATTTTGATTTCATCAATTAGTTGCATAATGACCCTCTTTATATAACCAACATTTACATGTTTTTTTTATTTTGAGGACAATATTTTTTTCTTTGGTTTAAATTGTCTATAATTTTTCCTTCTAAAAAATGTTCTATAAGGTTTAAATGGGGACTTTTTATAATTGTATTTAGGATATTTTTGCTACCTATATTTATTTTTAGGTTTTCGTTCTTTTGAATGAAAAGAATCATATCCATATTGTTGAGGTACTTCCAAATATTTTGAACAACATAATTGAATATTTGTATGTCTTAATTTTTTTCTTTAGTTTGGCTTCTAAACATTTTTGTGCTAATAGCTCTTTTACTATTGAAATAGCTCGTCCTAAATTGTAAGCTACTAAATTATCTTGTTGTTTTATTAAAAATAATTCTTCTACTATTTTATTTATATGATAAGGTAATTTTGGTATAAGGATTTGTATAGAAATTTCTTTTTCGGGACGTATTATTTTATAATAATATTTTTTATCCGTAAATGTATTCTTTTAAATAATAGATGTCATAGATTCTTATTTTATTTAGATGCCATAATGCTTTTTTTCTTTCTTCGTTTTCAATTTCTTGTTTATATGAAATTATATCTTTCCTATGAATTCTTCACAAATTTCATTAGTTACTGCTTGAAAAGCTTTTATAGGTTCAATAGCACTAAGAAATTTGGTAGTATTTTTATTCGTTTTTCATTATCTAAGAAAAAATTTAATACTATACCTATAGTTTTATAGGTTATAAAATTCCATAAAGTAATTATATTAGTTATTCCTTCAAAAGGTTTTTCGAGTTTGATAACTAATGCTAACCTATTAGACCATTCAAGTAATAATTTTTCGGGAGATATAACACAATCTAAATTAAGAATTCCATTTAATCTTAATGTTAAATGCTTTGGTGTGTATTATGTAGGAAATTTTTGTATCTTACTATCTTTTCTTTAGTATCCAAAGCAATTTAATTTTTCTTCTTCAATCGGTCTAAAATTGTAATCATATTTGGGTTGATTTTCTCTTTTTCTTTTTTCTCCATTATGGCTAGTTTCAGGTTGTTCAACAGGTTTTAGTTGTTCTATAAATAATTCTTAATCTGATTCATATCCATAAATTATTTCATCTTGATCAGTGATGGGTTTTATAAGTTCATATTTGAAAGAACTATTTTCTTTGTCTAATGTTAATTTATTAACTAATTGGGTAATTTCATCTAATTGAATTTTTCATATCTTTTTGTATATCTTCCATGGTTTTACTAGACTTATGTTTGGGTTAGCTGAGCGGGTTGGCTCTGATGCCACTTTTGATTTTTCTAAATTTTCTAGTTTTTCATCTATTTGATTTAATATTTTAAGTAATTTTTTATAGGATTTACAGTCAGTAGTTATTATTCTATAATTAATTTTAGTAATTAAGATTCTAATATTTTGATAATTTCATTAAATTCATTAAAAAAATTTTATTGATAATTTTTATTAGTAATTGTTGTATTACAGTAATTAATTCCTTTAATTGAATTTCACTATTAATTTGTTTATCTAATAATTCAAATAATTTCTTAGCAACACTTATAATGTATTCTTAAGATGACTTGATAATTCTTGAAGTTGTCTTTTAATATTAACTAATTCATCAACTAATTGTTCTGTGTTCTTTTCTACTTTTTCATTTGATGTTCCAGGTTCAGTAAACCTTAACAAGTTTTTCTAATCTTACAAATTGTGATTGTAAAAGACCAGGTTCTTTTTTGATTATTTTATTTCACATAAAGATAAGCGAGGAGTACCATCTAAACTTGTTATGTTTTGTAGTTTTATAGGATATTTAATATTTGGTAATTTTCTTAAGCTATTTTTAAATCTATTGCAACTTTTGCCACATCTTTAAATAATTGGTCGATATAAATTCAATCTGTATTTTTAAATTCAATACTATGATGATAATTAGTTAAAGCATAACTTATTTGATAAGTAATTGAAAAAGGATATTCTCCCATAGTCATTAAATTTTCTTGATAAAATTTATAAGCTATAGTAATTGTTTCAACTAAATTTTGTGAATGTAAAGGAATTCTTAATTTAAGGCAAGTATTAAATTTGATTTTTTCATAAGCTAGATTTTCATTTATGATTCTAATTAATTTATCTTTTAAATCAGTCATTCTTTTATCAATTATTGCCATTCTTATAAGAGAATTTATTCCTTCCTGAAAGGTAGATTTTAACAAAATTTGGATTGTGGAAAGATACATAAAAAATATTTCCTTGAATTGGGTGGTTGTGCCAAAAGAGCTAGCCCATGTATCTATACTTGCATCAACTTGTACTAGTAATGTATCTTTAGCATTATAATTATATAATGTCGGTAAATCTTTGTAGATATTTTTTAGTATATGTACCTTTGCTGTATCTTCCTCTGTCCTTGTCCATTCTGTTTTTACACTGCATTTAAGTTGTAACTTTTTTCTTTCTTTAGCTAAATCTTTTAGAAATCCTTGATCAGATATATAATTTAATATTCCATGAAATTTTTAAACTTCAGCTATCTTTTTTAAATTTCATTAAATTCATTAAATTTTCGTGATTGATAATTTTGATTTTTATTTAGTAATGGTTCTGTTACAATAATTAATTCCAATAATTAAATTTCAATATTACTTTGTTTATTTAATAATTTAGATAATTGCTTAGTAAGACTCATAATGTCATATATCTCGTATAGCTTATGTACAAATTGGAATTAGCAATGGAATGTATCCACTTGTTGATAATCCTCCAAAATACGACTTTGACTGGGATGTCATCAATTAGCTCAACCTACATTACCTCAAAGGGGTCTACAATCAATGCATCAAAATTACCCAAGAATTAATTATCAAGTTAAATTACAAAGGACCCAACTTATTGGTGACATCGAATTATAGGACAAAATTTAATAAACTGAAATCATATTTGTAATAATGGTGAAAAGATAAAAACACAAATAATCATACATGTTCGCTCTATTTTATGTTTCCAACCCTCTTTTAGTTAATTCTTCTATTTATCTCTTGTTAAAATTCCTATTTGTACAAATTGTAGAAATATTCATCTATTAATAATATATACTGAATAAAAAAACTTAGTAAAAAATGTATTAAAACTTTTAGAGATACTGATAACTATTTAGAACACTTAGGTTACTAAGGCATAACTTGGGGACCATTCTCAGTGACTCATCGATCAGTTATATCACTTTCCCAATTGCAAGTTCCTAGTTCCCTATTTCTTTACTAAGTGAAGGCAAAAGCTAGCAAGCATTACAACTAGCAAGCAATAACACGAGAACGAGGCCCTCAGTACACCATCGATTATTGCCTTATTGAGTGCAATTCATCAACTGAACCACCTGGCAACACCCATACTTAAACAAAGAGATAATGTCAGAGCACCTTAAAAGTAACATAAGGCTCAAACGGTTCTTTCCCTATTTGTATATTCCCTTATGGGTTCCTTACCACTGCAATTTTATACAAAGAGAAGCTCCTATAAGTCAAGAGGAGATGAATTTTATTTCTCGCAATAAAAAAGAAGCAAACTCGAACACACTAGGAGAGAATGAAAATATACAAGACAAATTTCTCACTGTAGCTCAATCGACGGGGAGAAGAATTCTAAGGCTTGTTTGCCAAAAAGAGGTGCTCCATACAAATTTAAGTAGAAATCTAACCTTCATAATCTGAGTAGAGCTTTGAAATTAACTATATCTTGGAGTAGTTTAGTGAAATTACACCAAGCTAGTGGGAAATTTTCATAAATTGAGAATTCTTGAGTTAACAGGGAACTTACACCATCGATGGAAATTATGTAAGCTGGGGTGATAGCTTGGTGTTCATCAATAGTTGGATATCTTCTAAGGAAGAGGCCTTAGTTCCCATAAGTTTATTACTAGGAAATCTAAGTGGGGGGAAAAAAGCGGCTGAAAAAATATTACTTACAGAGGAAGACTACTGTGCCCATGTTAGGGATCGAGTCCAAGGATGATTATTATGAAAGTTAATATCTTTTCCCTTATTTACGTCGGTTCCTTTTGTAAGCCCCAAATTATACTGTAGTTGAAATGTTACATGTTTATGAAGGCATATGTGATAGGTGTTATATTATGACAGGATTGTAAGTTATGTATGTTTTGAATTTTGGTTTGATCTTGAAATTTGGTTTAATGGATAATACTTAGCGATTTGGAATTAATTGATCATTAGAAAATTGATGTATTAAAATGTACATTTGGACTAAGAAAATTGTCAAGTGACAAGATATATTGGTATATGAAAATTTGATGACTAGGCCTATACATTGAATGACATTTGGCATAGTTAAGACATTGACAAATGATATAGTTAATAAATTGACAAGTGGCTTAATTGCGTTGTGGCATTTGGCAGCATGATAAAAATACAAGTGGTTCACTCCTATGTTTTCCATGTACGTCACCCCATGGAAGGACATGTGTCCATTCAAAGTTAGGACACCTAGCACTAAACAAATGCTGAATCACTTTAGCCCATTTGATGTTTCTGCTATATTTTTATTATCCTTTGCTCCTCTCCACCAAAACTTTCTCTTACTCTCATAAAATTTTAGATTTTTCTTCAATTTGGATCATCATCACTAGAGATCTTTTCAAGATGCTACATCAAGGAAGCTAGATCTTGTTACTTTTTATGTTGTCTTTTTGGTGCTAAGATTTGCACCTTGATCTTGTATGTGTGTTGGTTGCTTGCAAGAGCTAGATTAACTGGTTCTTGGCATTAAATTTGAATATAAGAAGGCAACGGAATGATAAACTTGATTGTATGTTATAATATGAATTATTTGATGTTTGAATTGGATAGAATATGTATTGACTTGATGATGAATTGAGGTCTGGAACAAGACAGTTGTTTGACAACTTTTGCTTTGGATTTTTATACACAAAAGATCATGGTTTGTGAGATGCTTAATGAATGACTTTAAATTGGTTTTGGACATGAAATTGATGTATAATTGAGGTATGAATAAGGTGTAATTGAAGTGGAATTGATAAACGTTGGAGAAAGGGTGTTGAAGGAGTAAGATGTGAGTTAATTGTAGTGGTTTCACTAAACAAACATTGGTATTTTGGCCACAACTTGACCTGTAGATATCCAAATAGGGTAATTTTAATTTTAGATTAAATTGCATACATATGTCTACATTATTTGTGAAGGAATAGAATTTTAGTTCTATCTTTAAGGGTTTTAAAATGTGGCTTAAAGTTGAGTTTTAGATTCTGTCATTATTTGGGAACAGTCAGTAGTTTTTTGGGTATAACTATTAAAAAATGAACCAAATTGTATTAAATTTAGTTCATTAGAAACTTAAGCCATAGAGGAACATTTGTTTAGAAGAACATATTGCCCACAAACCTCAGTTTCTATGTCAAAATAGCCATACAAAACTAACCTGAAAATCTCATGAGAAAAACTGGAAAATTGTAGGAAAAATGGGAGATTAGCTTCTGTCATGATCGTGGGGTTGGGGAGTACATAAGAAGGGAAAATGTTGGTTTTAGACAATTGTTGGACTATATGAGGTTAAGGTGCTTAATAATGGTTTAATTGAACTTGATTAAGATATAAAAATGAACCCAGATGATGTCAGATTAATGGAGTAAAAGGTAATTGAGCTACGATTTATTAATGGAGCTAATTACTTAAAGAATGTGAGGTTAATCAATAATGTGTCTAATGTTGAAAAGAATGATGTGTTTAATATGAATGTGTTCTTATGAATACCAATTTCTTTCAAAAGATTCATGTTATGTGAATTGAATATGATTGTTTACAAATTGGAACTTTGTGTCATGATATGGAATGTGTAATTACACAATACTTTTAATGGTACATTATTGCAAATGTTTATGCTTATAAGATATGATTAGTTGGATGTGCATATATATATGTTCAATTTGAGGAAAGTGGAATAAAGACATAACATCTTTTGTTTGTGATTGTGAAATCTTAAATGGATTGTTTTAAAGCTATCAAGTCCTAGTCGTGGGTAAATAGGAATGCCTAGAAAGGTTTACAATTGTTCCTGTGACATTAAGGTGTCGACACTTCGGCGTCTCCTGATATAAACACTTCAATTTTTGAGATTTAATTCTCTCCTAATATTGACATTTCAGTGTCTCCTGATAAGGACAATTTAGTATCGAGACAAAAGTCTCTCCTGTTCTATGATACCAATAGGTATCTCCTGTTCTGGTCTCATCACCTACTTTTGTAAAAAGGATTAGTAAGCTAACTTGTGTTGTGTTATGATATTTTCAATTTTGATATAAGTTATGTTAAGTTCTGATACAACTGTATGTTGTTCTGATATAAACAAGCCTTATTCAGATACTTTAAGGTTTTGTTTTGTGATTCTGATATTCTGTTCAGATATGTGTAAGTTTGAAGCAAGTATATTTTGTATTATGTTATGATATATTATATTCTGTTTTGATGCAAATGATATTGGAATGTTCAGTAATTTGAACAAATAAAGGTTGTTTGAGATTTGATAAGATTCATTGCATGTGAATGCTAGACAATTGTTAAAAACAATTGCCAAATTATATGTGTTTATTTATTCCCTACTAAGCTATATGCTTAGCACGATGGTTTTTCCTCCATGTAGATTCTGATATGAAGACTTGAGACTGGGAGAAAAACAACCGTAGTGGCCAATGAAGGACTTGATATGCTTGGAAGATGTTTTATTAGAGTTGTTTTGAGTTGTATCTTATAATATGAGACATTTTGTATTTAGCGTAAATGGTTTGTAATAACTATAATACAGGTTGGCTTTTGAATTTATGACTTGTATATGATACGGACAATGTATATATTATGTTCTGTACATAACATAATTTATGTAAGATGAAGTATGTTGCCTTATTTTCTTTCAAATGTTGGAATATTTTGGTATGTTTTCGGTATGTTTTTTGTGGCATCTGCATATCCTTTTAGAGAGTATGTGGGTCGTGTACCTTCCTCACAAAACCTATTTTTGATGATAAAAACTTGCAGCACTTATCAATGGCAAGGTTTGCCGAGATTGGTCTAAATTATTCTACTTCTAAGCTAATTTGTATGATAACTTGTTGCTTACTTTATTGCTTAACGTAATAGCCTTATATAAGAAAATAAACATAAAAATTCCACCTAAACTAGGACCTAGAAAGACTCTTATTCAAGTTATTTTAGGACTCTTAGAAATACTCTTATTCAAGTTGTTTTTATTAACATAACTATAACATAAACTAGTGTATAAATAATAGGGAAATAATAGAGTCCTACAAAAAATAAAATACTCCTCTAATAGACTCATAATAAAACACTCCTCTAAAGACTCCTAATAAAACACTCCTTTTTGCAAAATTTTTATCTGCCTCGTAAGTGTTTCCTATAATGCATTCATATCATCACTCCCCTCTTTGACATTAAGCTTGCCTTCAAGCTCGAACTCAGGTTATGCCAGTGATGGTATGCAAAGATATCTCAGGTTCTCTCTCCATTAGTTCCTCTCCTTCTTCCTTAGTATTTTCCACCTCAATCCAAAATAGTAGCTTACATTTATGCCCCCACCAAATAAGTCTCATCACAATTGTAGCATAACTCCTTATCTCTTATTTCAACCATCTCCGCGCTGGTTAAGTGCCTTCTCATCGAGGGAGGAGTACTCACTATACTGGAGGTCGTTGTTTTAGCCCTTGAGTTTACTTTACTTCCTAAAGGTGTGGCTGAACTCGCGCTGGTGTTGTTTCTACTACTGTCCAGTTGTGAAGATGGTCATAGGGTTATGTTTTGGTTTCCTCTGACCCCCTGACTGTACTGCATCTGCATACATTGTAATTTTCTCTCACATGTTCTTGCTAAGTTCATTGCAACTCCAAGATTAACAAGATATTACATTTTCACCTCGATTTGTAGCCCTTCTACCAACCCAACCATGAATTGATTTATTTGTAGGTCTCTTAAAAGCCCTATGATTTGAGCCAGCAATGTTTGGAATTGATGTTGATATTCTTATACCCTCCCTATCTATTTAAGGTTTGCTAATTATCCTACAGGGTTGTTACTAAGGTGAGGGTCGAATTGCAATGGCTTTTGAAAGAGTACCAATGCATCTATGGTTCTTGTTATTCAAGTTGAAAGAACCACAGTTGGGCCTCCCCATTTAAATGAAAGGTTGCTAATCTTATATTCTCCTCCTTCGTCATTTATTGTCTTAGAAAAAACTCCTCACGTTTGTGAAGCCAAATTAACGGATCCACCGAGCCATCATACGATAGAAATTCCATCTTAGGATATTTAGGAACCATTTCTGCCTCACTGCCCCAATCGGTCCTCTCCTTCTGTGGTGGTGGTAAGGGTGCCTGATACTCACTTACTTTTGCACCTTCCAACCTTGCAAGCATAGGGATAATCTCTGTATATTAATCCTTCAATTCTTGCTACCCTATCTCTAATGCCCGCATCCTTTGATCCATTTCCCAATTTTCTAAAGACTGCTTTGCAGTTGAATGGCCTCTTTCACCTATGAACTCTTACTCTGATATCAAATTGTTATGTGTCCGTTGATACCAAAAATAATAATAGGGAAATAATAAACTCTTACTAAAAATAAAATACTCCTCTAATGCACTCCTAATAAAACACTCCTCTAATAGACTCCTAATAAAACACTCCTCTTTGCAAGTAGTTGTTATCTACCTCATAGGCTCTTCCTATAATTCATCTATATCAAAGACATTTTCATATTTAGATTTACCGATGATGTAAATTTTCTAAAAAAATTAGAATAGGGGCCCTGACGCATTGATGGTCAACATATATTTAGCCAGAAGTGGAAGCCAAATCTAGTTTTGGATAGAAAGAATATTGAGGCAATCCTAATATGGATCAATTTCTATAATATACCTCTCGAATACTAGACTTTGGAGGGATTAAGCTACATTTCTAGCTAAATTAGGAAGCCAATCTATTTGGATTCACTCATTGTTAAAATGGACAAGCTATATTATGCCCACATATGTCTAGAGGTGAAAAAAGGAGAGAAATTATGACAATATCCATAATGAAATTAGACAGGGATGGGGAAATGATGAAATATGTAATTCTAATGACTCAAAATTAGAAACTAGTTGATTAAAGGAAGATCTTAAAGCTTACTAGAAAGATGTTTCATAATAGAGATCAAGCTGAACTAATAGGGACAGGCAAAACACTACTTAAGAGAGGAACTCTCTTCAACAGATTATTCTAAAAGGGGATAATATAAGGGTTGATCATAATGATTATGTCAGAGTTGGAAAGCATAGAGATTATTGGAAAACCTATTGACCTATTAGGGAATTCTCTAAAGGATATCCCTCCCAATGACTGTGAATTATATAATCAAAGGGAGAAGCCTAAGGAGATGGAAAGCAATAAAAAGAGTGTGTCTTAAGGTTCAACTTCATATGATGAGAAACATACAAGAACTACATTATCTTTATAATATTATTATATATTTTAGTAAGTTAATTGGTCATGATTTTTATGTCTATTTTTATATTTCACTATACTTTGCTAAAACAAATAAGAAAGAAGAAAAGGTAAAGTAAAATTAAATAAGAGAAATATCAAAACATTAAAAATGAGAAACCATCGCAAAGAAATGGTTTTCATTTAATTTATAGATATCAAGCACCTAAATACGCTTGAAACATCGATTAATTGAAGGGGTCCTCCATCTGGGCCGATGCACTTACTAAGAAACGATTTTATAGGAAACAATTCAAATTGGGAAGGGAAGCAGATACAAATTGCTTTTCAAAAGTTTTGTAAAAAATCTAATTTAATTGTAGTGTTATTTTTTATATAATGTAATACTTTAGCACTTTTAATAAAATATTAGTAACATCTTAAATTTTAAACAAGTTTAATTTTTTACAATGGCTTATAAATTTATGGGTTAATTACAAAAAATACTCTAACTTTCCTCAATTTTTCAATTATAGCCTGAATTTTAAAAAGTAGCAATAAAATACCCAAATTTTTAAATTTTTTCAATTCTTTCCTGACGTTAGTCTCATCGTTATCTTTATTGACATGATATTGCCACATATCAAGAGACTCTCATTAATTAGATACGTCAGTGTCATTAAGAGAAGTGAGTTACATTAATGAAAAAACATCATTCTTTATGATAATAAAATGACGTCGTTTTAAGAACTCAAACTAAGGTTTGCAATTTGGATGGAGTTTCGATAGATCTTCTAGAGATTTCCAGCTATCAAATGATTTTAATCATGATTCTACTTCTAAGGATTTTGATTCAAGATTGTAGACGTATGAGAATAGGCACAACTTACCTTATCATCATGATGAGGTGATTGAGAATTAGAGAAGGCTACACGATATAGAGGCGATGCAAGATGTGCATGAGATTTTTGTTAACAAAATTGATGATTGTAATGCAAATCGTGTGACACATGAGCATTTTATAGGAATAAAAAGTCAGAAATGCTAAGCAGTAAAGGAAGTGGAGAAGGTAATTATGACTTTAATCTGACTATTCTAGTTATATTGATAATACCAAGTCTACCCCTTTTAGGGGAAAAGATCAGAATCTCCATTTGGATTAAATGATGGTAAAGGAAGTGAGAGAAGGAATCCCTGTCCATCTTTCAATTCTAATTCCCTTGTAGCCATGGCGATAGTGACTCCTCCTAATTCTAGGCAGATTCCTTCTACAAATTTAATACTTAGGAAGAGTAATATTAGAGAAGGGCTGATATTAACTAAGGATTTTTCAAGTTCATCACTTGCAAATCCCACTAATAATGATGAAAAGTTGGATAGTTTAATAGGTGTTCCATATGATGTACCCATTTCTAATGCGGCCAATGCTTTTCTTGGAAAAGATAGAGTTGTGGTTCTTTAGAGGATCCTATTTTAGATAAAGGTGGAAATAATGATTCCGGTGAACCACCATCATTAATCATTCCATAGAAGAAAAAGACAGTGAAGAGAGTTATAAAGAAAGTTGTAAACCTTGGTCAAATTTACATCGTTTTATTATCATAAAGAAACGGCATTGTTTCATTAATGTAACTCACTTCTCCCAATGACATTGACGTGTCTAATTATCAAGGTTCTCCTGATATGTAGCAGTGTCACATTAACAAAGATAACGGTGAGATTAATGTCTGGCTAGAATTGAAAATTTTGAAAATTTGGGTATTTTAAATTTATTCCAAGTTTTGCTACATCGTTAAATAATTGGTCGATATAAATTTGATTAGTATTTTTAAATTCAATTCTATGATGAGAATTAGTTAAAATTATTTGAAACATTATTAGGAGGATTCACCACTCTATCAGAAGATTGTAAAATTGTAATTTGTTAACAATTCCGTCAATATCTAACTCATAGATGTCCACACTGCCCTTCTACGTCATAGGAACAAGACAAAGGCGACACCTCATCTGTAAACGTAATTATTAAAGAATAAAATGTAATGACTTTATAAAATCACTATTATCACAAGAAAAATAAAAACAAATAGTATAAACATAATTAAATCTAAAAGATGGACAAGATATCACACACCGTCCATTTGAAAATTTAATTAATAGAAAAATATCATTTATTATGGAAAAATTATACATGAAACACCTATTTAATGAGAGGTTTGCAATCAGCTTCTTTAAGTTTCTTTGTAAAAATGGGCACACCCAAATAAGTGAGAGGTAGCTGGTGTAGTCTGAGTCAAGCATCTACTATCATATTCATCAAATTTCCATAATTCTATTTAGAAAGATAAGCTGCACTCTTACTTAGGTGAAACTTAAGCCAGAGACATTATGAAACAACTACAAAGTTTTCAAAAGTCTTCCTATAAAACTAGGATCACCGTCATATAGCATAAGTAAATCATCTGCAAATGAGAGTTGAGTAATCCCAAAACTACAATATTTATAATGGAATTTGAATTTAGAATTCTCCTCTACACACATTTTTGTAATCCTCTGCGATACCTCCATAACAATGAAAAAAGATTAGGAGAGAGGATCACCTTATCTGATTCCTCTAGTAGCTATATAACATTCAGAAGGTTCTCTATTCATCAATACTGAGTAAGAAATAGATGTTATACACAAATGATTCCATTGAGTGAACCCAGATGGATATCCAAAAGCCTATAGAGACTAAATAAGGAATCTTTAATCAATAGTATCATAAGCTTTGGTGAAATCAGTTTTGAGTGCACAACTCCAGATATGTTTCTTAGTATTGTAATCTTTAAATGATTCCTGAGCTAACAGCATCTTATCACCCGTGCTTCGTCTTAGGACATAAGCACATAAGCACCCCAACTTGGATCGATTAAGTCAGGTAAGGTAACTTTCAACCTGTTAGCAAGAATTTTGACAATAATCTTGTATATGTCAGGTTTTCCATGGATGCATGCATCACATGCATGTAAATGCAGCGAAAGTGTCAGAATCTATATTCTGACACCATGACAACCCAAAAAAACAAAATTATACATGCATCCATAGACATATATATAATAATGTGAAATATTAAACTTTTTACCTTTTGTTTCTCCTCCTTTCTTGTTTCTTCTCCTTGTTTGGGTTGTCGCAAATACCAAACCCTTCCTTTATCACATAAGAACATGCAAAGAAGAAGAAACAATGTATAAGGGTGATTTGAGCACCAAACTAGAAGAGTTCTAGTAGATGCTCAAAATGATGGAAGACAGATCAAGAATCCTGTTGCATGCACTTTTATTCATGCAACTCTTGCATAAATTGCAAGAATAAGACTCTTGTTGCATACACTTCTAGGGCCCATATGCTCTCATTTGAGCGTATAAGAAGTGGTAAGATCTTGTGTACATATATAAAGAACTCACTTATGTACCATTTCGTGCCCTCTATCATATAAGGCCACAATTATGGCCTACTTAAAAATAAGCTCACCTTTAACCACGATTGTGGCCTACTTAAATTTGGCCAACACACTATATTTTTCATTTGATCTTTTATGCGTGTGACCCCTTAGGTTCCTGGTTATTTTATGCACTTAAATTAACTCTTAATTCAAGGTTTCATGATGCCAATTTGCTAGAATATAAGTGGATTAACACACGAACTATTCGATAGTTAATTGTCCAACTTATAAACCTTTCCATAGACAATTACCGTGCAATTCATCCTTTCACCATACTATACCCCACTTGGTTTAGAGAATGGGCTATATATCCACTCTCACTAAATTGATTATGTCACATCTAGACCAAGTGATGTTAGTTCTTGTCCTGGAATCTCATTACTTTATTTATCATTGAAGACTGTCTTCATGACACATCATTGTTCTGGACAAAGACTCCTGAGTAATGACCCCAACAAGAGGTCATGGGTATCATCTCCTTCTATCAGGAGTTGTGAATCCTTTATTAGCTACCCAATTAACTTCGAATACAAATAGCTGTACCCAATCACCACCCTAAGAGGGACCTCATCTTGATGTACAAGGAATGATGTCAATGCACAGGATTGGTACCCAAGATATCCTTGAGTACCTCAAATCTAAGGATATTTACACCATTGCTATGATGAGATTAATCATTGACATTCGATAGATTTTCCATATGATAATCTCATAGCGGGTCATCTAATGTATTTACTACCTTTAGTAAGCATTCACATGTTAACTCTAACTATCTCATGCTTACAGTTTGTAAGATTCTTCCATTTGATCAAATCAAGGAGTATAACATGTGTTAGTTTGTCTTAATTAATATTGTTCTGTCTTATTAATCCTATGACTATGGATTATTTAGATACTAACATAATTGCACATGATAGTAATCTCATTATCGTAATCTTATCATGATTTCCTTCATGTGATGTTTTATATCATCGATTTAAGATCAATATCCATACACATATAAACGAATATCAAATTAATGAAAAATACCTTTTGCTTTATTAATCAAAACAAAGTCAGTACAAAAATGCTAAAGGTGATTACCTTTAAAGCACTACTCTAAGAATGTCCTACTTGCTCTAAAGTTATTTGCCTTGTTTCTAATACCATAGGTGAGTACACAAGAATCAAATTTTATTTATGGAAATGGTTCAGTCAAAGGATTAGCGATGTTCTAATATATAGGCACTCTCTCTATCTTCACATCACCTATATCAATTATCTGCCTGATCAGGTGATATCTCCTGAGTACATGCTTGGAGCTTTGATGAGACCTTGGTTCCTTAGCTTGAGCTATCCCTATTGTTGTCACAGTACAACAATATTGAGTCTGTTATGCTCGGAACTACTCTAAGTTCTATAACGTACTTTTTGATCTAAATAGCTTCTTTTGCCAGTTCTGCAGTTGCAATGTACTCTGACTCAGTTTTTGAATCTGTAGTCGTATTTTATTTGGAACACTTCCAACTGACTGCTCCACCATTTAGTGTGAAAACATAACTAGACTGGAATTTGGAGTCATCCTGGTCAAATTGGAAACTTGCATTTGTATGCCCACTCACTACAAGATATCCATTTTCATATATCAAGAATACATCCTTAGTCATTCTCAAGTACTTTAAAATATTCTTGACAGCCACCTAGAGACCCTCACCAAGATCCGATTGATATTTACTCGTAACACTTAGAGTATACAATATATCTGGTCTTGTACATAACATAACATACATGATTGATCCTATTACCGAAGCATATGGGATCAAACTCATGCAAGTCCTCTCATCTTACATCTTGGGACACATAGATTTTGAGAGTTTATCCCATGAGTTATAGGTAGAAACCATCTCTTGGACTGCTTTATGCTAAACCTACTTAGCACTTTATCTATGTATGTTGACTGTGAAAGACCTAGCAACTTTCTTGATCTATTTATATAGAGCTTTATTCCAAATATATAAGTTTCTTCTCCAACGTTTTTCATGGAAAAATTCTGAGAAAACCAAAATTTGACCGATTGCAAACTTGAAACATCATTTCCTATTAGTAATATGTCATCCGTATATAACGCAAGGAATATGATAACACTCCTACTAACCTTTTTGTACACACAAGGTTCATTACAATTTTGTGAGAAAACAAACTCTTTGATTGTCTCATCAAGTCGAATGTTCCAATTCCTAGATGCTTGCTTCAATCCATAAATGGATTTTTAAAGCTTGCATACCTTTCTGCCATCTCTGGATACGAAGCCCTCAAGTTGTATCATATATACATCCTCAAGTAGGTTTCCATTTAGGAAAGTTGTCTTCACATCCATCTGCCATATTTTATAATCATAATGAGTAGCAATGGCTATGAGTATTTTAATGGATTTTCACATCCATCTACCATATTTCATAATCATAATGAGCAGCAATGGCTAGGAGTATTTTAATGGATTTAAGCATAGCTATAGGGCTAAATGTCTCGTCATAGTCAACTCTTTGTCTTTGACGATAACCTTTAGCGACTTTATAGGTAATCACATTACCTTTCATATTAATTTTCTTCTTGCACCCTATAGGTTTTAACCCTTCGATTGGGTCAACAAAAGTCCATACTTGGTTTTCATACATGATATCCATTTCAGATTTCATGGCTTGAAGCCATTCTTCAGATTCTGAATTCTTCAGAGCCTCTTTATAGGTTGTAGGCTCATCATCCTTTATGAGCAATACATCATTGTGTTCACTTACGGGAAGTCCATATCTCTCTGGAACATTGAGTGTCCTACTTAAACTATAAACATTTTGTGTGTCAGAAGGTTCAACTATTGTTTCATCTCTGTGACAACAATTTTGGGTTCAGGTAGTTGATCTGCGTCCGTTTGAGTATCATAAACTTCATCAAGTTTAACTTTTCTCCCACTGTCTTCTCTTAGAAGAAACACTTTCTCTAAAAAGACAACATACATTGAGACAAACACCTTTTGCTCTAAAGAATTATAGAATTGATATCCAATTATTTCTTTAGGATATCCTATAAACAGACATTTATTAAATTTTGCTTCAAACTTGTCTTATTAAATCTGCTTCACATAAGCCGGACAACCATAAACTTTCTTATGAGAAAGATAGGTCCTTTTATTAGTCCATATCTCATATGAAGTAAGTTCAACTGCCTTTGAAGGGACTTTGTTTGTCACATAAACAGTGGTCTTGAGTGTACAACCCCAAAAGGATTTTGGTAGATCTGCTAGGATACTATTTCATTATCTCTGAGATAAGTTAGAAATTTCTCATTTAAGTATTCACCACCTCAATCTGATTGAAGTGTCTTAATAATTTTGCCAAGTTGTTTCTCTACTTCATGTCTAAATTGTTTGAACATTTCAAATGTTTCAGACTTGTATCTCATTAGATACACATACCCATATTGTGAATAGTCATCGAAAAAAGTAATGAAGTGGATAAAACCACCTTTGGCATGAATGGACATCGGACCACATACATCATAATGTATTAGGTCTAATAACCCATTCATTTGTTCACCTTTTCCTTTAAAAGGTAATTTTGTCGTCTTGCCTAACAAGCAAGATTCACATGTTTCATATGATTTATAATCAAATGACCTTAAGCTCCCTTTCTTATGTAGCTTAATCATACATTTCTCACTTATATTGCTAAGTCGACAATGCCATAGGTAAGATTATTTTAAATTATCTCGTTTTTTAATTTTATTATCATTGATGTTTAAAATTGGATTTGACATATCCAATATGTAAATTCCATTACACAATGTAGCAGTACCATACAATATTTCATTCAACTTAATTGAATAACCATTGCTTGAAAAAGTTAAATGAAATCCCGCTTTATTAATACATGAAACAGATACGTTGTTTTTAGTCACAACGGGTACATAATAGTAATTTTCCAAAACTAACTCTAGCCCACTAAGAAGATACAAAACATATGTCCCTACATCTAATATAGCAACTCTTACTTCAGTTCCCACACGTAGGTCCATCTCTCCCTTTTTGAGCGGTCTACTATCCTTGAGACCCTTCATGTAAACATATATATGTGAGCCACATTTGGTATCTAATACCCAAATATCATGATCAGAAATATTGTTAACCTTAATGAAAAATATCATATCTGAAGTAGATGGTGGGGCATCTAATTCCTTCTTCTGCTTCAGTGGCTCCAGATAAGCTTTGCAGTTCCTCTTCCAATTTCCTTCCTTGTCGTAATAGAAGCATATCCCCTTTGGTATTGTCTCGTTTTCCTTCTTCTTAGCTACACCTCCCACTGGCTTCGTGGACTTCTTCTTCTTTTGGTTCTTCTTTCAAGAACCAGAAGCAGAGTCTACTAGCATCATAGCCTTACTGTCTTTATTGACATGAGCAGATTAATCAACTCAGGTATCATTATGGATATTTGATTCTTCCAATAGTTAAGCACAAATTGTGAATAACTATCGATCAAACTAGTGAAAATTAAGTTTATACTTAATTCATTATCTATTATTAAGCCCAAATTGGCTAATTTCTCAATTTCATCTTCAGTGCATACTGTACTGGAGATGATCCCTCAGCCATCTTAGAATGGAAAAGCAACCTGGAGGTCTCAAACCTTTTAGGCTGAGCTTTCTCATCAAATAATTCCCTTAGATGGTAGACTATGGTATGAGCATCCATAACCTCATGCTGCTTTTGCAGTTATGGTGACATAGAGGCTAGCATTATATAGTTAGCCAACTCACTATCATCCAGTAGTTTTTTATAAGCTTTCCGATCTTCATCAGATGTATCGACAGTAGGGGTATCGGGAAGTGGTTCGTCTAAGACATATCCTAGTTTTTTATATTTAAGAACAATTCTTAAATTCTGTATCCAATCCAAGAAGTTACGTCCCGTGGGTTTGTTGGAATCTAATAGGGAGCGTGAGTTCACACTAGAAGACATTATGCGATTCAATAACCTAGAAGAACAAGAGAAAATGTTAGAATGTATATTAATGCATATCGATAAGGGCTTTAATCACATAAATTATAGGTCCCACTATTCTTATTCAAATCCATACACGTCGCTACAAATTCGAAAGGTATGATGCCAATTTGCTAGAATATAAGTGGATTAACACATGAAATCTTCGATAGTTAATTGTCCAACTTATGAACCTTTCCATAGACAATTACTGTGCAATTTGTCCTTTCACCATACTATACCCCACTTGGTTTGGAGAATGGGCTATGCGTTAACTCCCACTAGACTGACTATGTCATATCTAGTCCAAGTGATGTTAGTTCTTGTCCTGGGATCTCATTACTCTATATGTCATTGAAGACTCTCTTCATGACGCATAATTGCTCTGGCCCGAGGCTCCTGATTAATGACCCCGATAAGAGGTGATGGGTATCATCTCCTTCTATCAAGAGTAGTGAATCCTTTATTGGCTACCTAATTACCTTAGGATACAAATAGTTGTACTCAATCACCACCCTAAGAGCGACCCCGTCTTGAGGTAACAAGGAATGATGTCAAAGAACATGATTGGTATCTAAGATATCCTTGAGTACTTCAATTCTAAGGATATTTGCAACATTGCGATGATTCAATAAATCATCCATATGATAATCTCATAGTAGGTCATCCGATGTACTTACAACCCTTAGCAAACACCCACAAGTTAACTCTAAACATCTTATGCTTACAGTTTTTAAGATCCATTACTTGATCAGATCAAGGAGTATAACATGTGCAAGTCTGTCTGGATTAATAATGTCTTGTCTTATTAATCCTATGACTAGGGATTATTTAGATACTAACATAATTGCACATGATAGGAATCTCATTATCACGATCTCATTATGATTTCCTTCATGCTATGTTTTGTATTATGGACTTCATTAATTCGATTTAAGATCAATATCAATTCACACATAAATGAATATCAATTCAATGAAAAATGTCTTTTGCTTTATTAATCAAAATAAAGTTTGTATAAAAATGGTAAAGGTGATTGCCTTTAGAGCACTACTCTAACAATCTCCTACTTGCATTAAAGCCAATCGCCTTTATATCTAATACCATATGCGAGTACACAAGAATCAAATTTTGTCTGAGGAAGTGGCTTAGTCAAACGATCAGCGATGTTTTGATCTGTGGGCACTATCTCGATCTTTATATCACCTCTATCAATTATCTTCCTGATCAGATGATATCTCTTAAGTACGTACTTGGACCTCTGATGAGACCTCTATTTCTTGGCTTGCGCAATAGCCCCATTGTTGTCACAGTACAACAATATTGGGTCTACTATACTAGGAACAACTCCTATTTCCATTACGAACTTCTTAATCCAATCAACTTCTTTTGCAGCTACCGCAGCTGCGATGTACTCTGACTCGGTCGTCGAAACTGCTGTCGTCTCTTGTTTGGAACTCTTTCAACTGACTGCTTCACCATTCAGTGTGAAAATATAATATGACTGAGATTTAGAGTCATCCTGATCAGATTGAAAACTGTCATCTGTATGCCCACTCACTACGAGATCTCCATTTTCATATATCAAAAATGCATCCTTTGTCTTTCTCAAGTACTTTAGGATATTCTTGACAGCCACCCAGTGACCCTTACTAGAGCATACGATATATCGGGTCTTGTACATAACATGGCATACATGATTGATCCTACCACCGAAGCATACGGGATCATACTCATGCGAGTCCTCTCATCTTGCAACTTGGGACATAGAGATTTCAAGAGTTTTATCCCATGAGTTATGGGAAGAAACCCTCTCTTGGACTACTTCAACTTCCTTGATTTATCTCTATAGATCTTGATTCCTAATATTACTTCTCCAAGATCTTTCATAGAAAAATTACGGGACAACTAAACTTTGATTGATTGCAAACTTGAGATATCATTTCCTATTAGTAATATATCATCCAAATATAACGCAAGGAATATGATAGCACTCCCACTAACCTTCTTGTACACACAAGGTTCATCAGGATTTTGTGAGAAACCAAACTCTTTGATTGTCTCATCAAATCAGATGTTCCAACTCTTAGATGCTTGCTTCAATCCATAAATAGATTTTTTAAGCTTACATAATTTTCTGCCGTCTCTGGATACAAAGCCCTCAGGTTACATCATATATACATCCTCAACTAGGTTTCCATTTAGGAAAGCCATCTTCACATCCATTTGTCATATTTCATAATCATAATGAACAGTAATGGCTAGGAGTATTCTAATGGATTTAAGCTTGGCTACAGGACTAAATGTCTCATCATAGTCAACTCCTTGTCTTTGACAATAACCTTTAGCCATTAGCCTCGCTTTATAGGTAATCACATTACCTTCCATGTTAATTTTCTTTTTGAAAATCCACTTGCACCCTATGGATTTTAACCCTTCGGGTGGGTCAACCAAAATCCATACTTGGATTTCATACATAGAATCCATTTCAGATTTCATGGCTTGAAGCCATTTTTCAGATTCTGAGCTCTTCAGAGCCTCTTCATAGGTTGTAGGTTCATCATCCTTTATGAGTAATATGTCATTTTGTTTGCTTATGAGAAATTCATATCTCTCTGGAACATTGTGTATCCTGCTTAACTTATGAACATTTTGTGTGTCAGGAGGTTCAACTATTGTCTCGTCTTTATGAACAATAATTCTGGGTTCAGGTAATTGATTTGCATTTGTTTGAGCATCATGAACCTCATCAAGTTCAACTTTGCTCCTACTGTCTTCTCTTAGAAGAAACTCTTTCTCTAAAAAGACAGCATACTTTGAGACAAACACCTTTTGCTCTAAAGAATTATAGAACTGATATCTAATTGTTTCCTTAGGATATCCTATGAATAGACATTTATCAGACTTCGTTTCAAGCTTGTCTGATTGAATCCCTTTCACATGAGCCGGATAACCCTAAACTTTCATATGAGAAAGATAAGGCCTTTTGCTAGTCCACATCTCATACTGAGTAACTTCAATTGCCTTTAAAGGGACTCTGTTTGTTACATAAATAATAGTCTCGAATGCATAACCTCAAAAGGATTTCGGTAGATCTGCTAAGCCAATCATTGACCATACATGTCCATCAAGGTTCGGTTTCTCCTTTCAGCTACACCATTATGTTGTGGTGTGTAACGTGGAGTCCACTGGGATACTATCCCATTATCTCCGAGATAAGCTAGAAATTTCTCGTTTAAGTATTCACCACGTCTATCTGATCAAATTGCCTTAATACTTCTACCGAGTTGTTTCTCTACTTCATATCTAAATTGTTTGAACATTTCAAACACTTCATACTTGTATCTCATTATATATATATACCTATATCGTGAATAATCATCGATAAAGGTAATGAAGTACACAAAACTAACTCTGGCATGAATAGACATCGGACCACATACATCAAAATGTATTAGGTTTAATAACCCATTCATTCGTTCACCTTTTCCTTTAAAAGGCAATTTAGTCATCTTAGCTAACAAGCAAGATTCACATGTGTCATATGATTCATAATCAAATGACCCTAAGCTACCATTCTTATGTAGCTTAATCATGCGTCTCTCACTTATATGGCCAAGTCGACAATGCCATAAGTAAGATGATTTTAGGTTATCTAGTTTTTGTCTTTTATTGTCATTGATATTTAAAATTGGATTGGACATATATAATATGTCAATTCCATTGCATACTGTAGCAGTACCATACAACACTTCATTCAACTTAATTGAACAACTATTGCTTAAAAAAGTTAAATGAAATCTCGCTTTATTAAGACATGAAACAGATACAATGTTTTTGTCACAACAGGTATATAATAACAATTTTCCAAAACTAACTCTAGCCTACTAGGAAGATACAAAATATATGTTCCTATGACTAATGCAGCAACTCTTGCTCCATGCTCCATTTCCCACACGTAGATCCATCTCTCCCTTCTTGAGTGGTCTATTATCCCTGAGATCTTGCACATCAACACATATGTGTGAGCCACATTTAGTATCTAATACCCAAATGTTATGATCAGAAATAGTATTTACCTCAATGACAAATAACATACCTGAAGTAGACGGTGAGGCATCTAATGCCTTCTTCTGCTTCAGCGACTCTAGATAAGCTTTGCAGCTCCTCTTCTAATGTTCTTCCTTGTTGTAATGGAAGCATATCCCTTTTGGTGTTGTCTCCTTCGCCTTCTTCTTGGCTACACCTTCCATTGGCTTCTTGGACTTCTTCTTCTTCTTTAGTTCTTCTTTCAAGAACTAGAAGCAGAGTCCACCAGCATCACAACCTTACTGTCTTTCTTGACAGTTTTCTCAAATGTTTTGAGCAGATTAATCAGCTCATACATCGTCGTGGATATTTGGTTCATCCGATTGTTAAGCACAAACTGCAAATAATTATCGGTCAAACTAGTCAAAATTAAGTCTATACTTAATTCATAACCCATAATGAAGCCCAAACTGCCTAATCTCTTAATATATCCATTCATCTTCAGTGCATATTGCACCGGAGATGATCACTCAACCATCTTTGAACCGAAAAGCAACCTCGAGGTCTCAAACCTTTCAAACTAAGCTTACTCATAAAACAGTTCTCTCAGATGGTAGACTATGGTATGAGCATCCATAGCCTCGTGCTGCTTTTGCAGTTCTGGTGACATAAAGGCCAACATTATACAACTAGCCAACTCACTATCATCCAGTAGCTTCTTGTAAGCTTTTTGATCTTCATCAGATGCATCGACAGCAGGGGGATCAAGAAGTGGTTCATCTAGGACATATCCTAGTTTCTCATATTGGAGAACAATTATCAAATTCCATAGCTAATCCAAGAAGTTTGGTCCCGTAAGTTTATTGGAATCGAACAGGGAGTATAGTTTCACACCAGATGACATCATGGTGATTCAATAACCTAGAAGAACGAGAGAAAATATTAGAATGTACACTTAATACATATCTATAAGGACTTTAATAATATGCATTATGGGTCCCATTATTCTTATTCAAATCTGTAGCCCTCACTACGAATTCGATAAAACTTATAGTTTTCTTAATGGGTCGATATCCGATATCACGAAGAATGACCTTGGGTTTGCTCAACAAGCCATCTTAGGTTAATCGGTAGGTATTATTCATACCAATTGCATACATTTATGCAACTATCAACTTGTGCCATCAACTGTTGATTTAGCACACCCATTGGGTCATCAACTCTTGATTTGTATACATCCCATATATATAACCCAACTTTCCCTCTATCCACGTTGACTTTGGGTTTGCCCAACAAGTCAACACTTCCAGTTAGGACCAACCCATTAATCTAAAAATCTAATTTCCATTGTTTGAACATATTTGTAGAGTGGGCTTGGGTTTGCCTAACAACCTAACTCTAATAAAACTCTGGTTCTTATCATATCAATAAAAGGCGTAAGTCCTAATATTTCGGTTGAGGGATTTGTTCTTTGGTCTGATCAATACTTGGATGATATTGAATATGTATATCATATATACATTTAAATTATAGACAACTCAATTAAATTGAGCCTATGACCATAACTACCCTTAAAATGCTTCTAATGCATGTATCATATAAAGGAGGTTTAATATAGGTTGTGATTTGACTATGCATCTAAAGTTCGTGATTCGATTCAACTCTTAAACCTAATCGAGTACTAGTGTTAGTCTTTGCTAATCCGAATTATGAATGTGATTCGATTAGGAACCCTAAAATTCAATTATTTTGATGTCTAGATTAAACACTTTAATCCTTGTATTTATGCCTTTTTCTAGTCACACTAGAAATGCTATGCTCTACTTGGATTAATTCTAAATTAATCCATAGGGCTTCCAAAATTCCTATACACCAATTAGTCCTCTATAATATCCCTAGGTCATCTCAAATTTATCTAAACAATTACGGCACATGCCAAAATTATCTTGATGGCCAAAATCGTCAAGATAAGTAAGTTAACCTACTAGAGACTAAAGAGACCAATTTGATGTTCGAAAAATTTTCGAAACCCTAATTTCAAGCACATGCATTAAGCATGTTGTTTTCATCAAAATAATACATATTTTATCACATGAGAACCTTATTTAGGTCTCATACTCGAAATACATACATTATAAGTCATTAAGTAAGTCAACTCCATCAACTTTCAAAAAGTTGACCAGTATTACTTTGACTTTATTTATTAATTGAATCAAATTCAATTAATTCTGGAAAAATTCTAGAGTCTTATACACATTCTAAATGTATCTAATAAAAAATTCCAGAACCTAATTCTTAGGAATTATTTATTAATAAATAGGAAAATCCCAACACATCATATGTGTGTGACACTTGTCACATTACTTCTAACACTAGTCAAACATTACATCATGCAGCATAAGATAATCACTTTAACAGCAAATGTCATGCATCTCATACATGTGGAAACTTCTCATCTTGCATGTGCATGCATAAAATTTATAAAAACAATTTTTATAAAAATTAATATGGAATTTTCATGCATCCATGTTCATCACATTTCTAGAATTTCCAGAACTTCATACGTACATCAAGCTGAAACTTAATTCAAAATAAAATAGAAAATAACATTCAATTGTATTTTCCTTTTACAGAAACATAATATAACACCTTATAAACATTTTTGTGAAAGAAAAACAGAAAAAAAATCTAGAATTATTACAAAATTTTAAAAATTAGCACATACAACAGTTTTCTAGAAAATCCCAAAAATCAACATATGAACAGTCTGGACATAAATTTGAAATAAAATAACAAATGACATTAAATTGAAAATTCCTTTTACAAAAACATAATATAACATCTTATAAACATTTTTAGAAAGAAATAAGAAAAAATTTCTAGAATTTACACAAAATTTTCCAAATCAACATGTAAGTCAGTCTCAACCAGCAAACACTTTGCAAATATTCAATACATCATCTATTACATGTATAAACTTGCTCTGATACCACTGTTGCGTTAGTCATGGTTGTATGCATCACATGCATGCGGATGCAATGGAAGTGTTAGAATTAAGATTCGGACACCATGACAACCTTAAAATCACAAGATCATACATACATGCATGGATATGTAAAGAACATGAAATAACAAAACTTTTACCTTAGGTTTCTCCTCCTTCCTTGATTCTTCTCCTTATTTGGGTTGTTGCAAACACCAAACCCTTCCTTGATCACCCAGGAACACGCAAAGATGAAGAAGAACATTGTTTAAGGGGGTTAGAACACCAAACTTGATGAGTTCAAGTAGATGCTCAAATGAGGAGATAGATCAAGTTTATTTTGCATGTAACTAGATTTATGCAACAATTGCATAAATTACATGAAGATAACTGAAGCTCTCTTCTCTTTATCTCTAAAACTCTTCTAGAACCCTTTCTATCTCTCACATGAGTATTTAAGAACTAGTAAAAACTCTCTGTACATAAGTGAAGAACTCACTTATGTATCAACTGTTGAGGTTTCGGTCAGGATCGTGGCCTATGAACAACGATCGTGGCCTACTTAAAACTAGTCTCGCCTTCGATCACGATCGTGGCCTATGAGCCACGATTATGGCTTACTTAAAACCAGCCATACACACTATGTTTTCCATCTGATCTTTTATATGTGTGACCCTTAGGTTCTTGATTATTTTAAGCACTTGAATTAACTCTTAATTCAAAAAAATCATGAAGGGTTTCATGATGCCAATTTACTGGAATATAAGTGGATTAACTCATGAAATCTTTGATAATTAATTATCTGTTAGAGTAGTGCTCTAAAGGCAATCACCTTTAGCACTTTTGTAATGACTTTGTTTTGATTAATAAAGCGAATGACATTTTTCATTAATTTGATATTCTTTTATATATGAATTGATATTGATATCAAATTGAATTAATAAAGTCTATGATTCAAAACATAGCATGATGGAAATCATGATGAGTTCATAGTAATGATATTTGTATCATGTGCAATTATGTTAGTATCTAAATAATCCCTAGTCATAGGATTAATAAGATAGGACATTATTAATCTAGACAGACTAGCACATGTTATACTCGTTGATTTGATCAAGCAGTGGATCTCACAACTTGTAAGCATGAGATGTTTAGAGTTAACATAAGGATGCTTACTAAGAGTAGTAAGTACGTTGGATGATCCACAATGATTAATTTTGTCATAGAAATAGTGCAAATATCCTTATACTTGAGGTACTTAAGGATATCTTGGATACTAACCCTGTGTTTTGACATCATTCTCTGTTACCTCAAGACGAGGTCGCTCTTAGGGTACTGATTAGGCACAGTTATTAGTATTCAAACGTAATTGGGTAGCCAATAAAGGATTCACCACTCCTGATAGAAGGAAAGGATACCCACAACCTCTTTTCGAGGTCATTACTCAGGAGTCTCTAGCCAGAGTAGTTATGTGTCATGAAGAGAGTCTTCAATGACACATAAACTAATGAGATCCTAGGATAAGAACTAACATCACTTGGACTAGATGTGATGCGGTCTAGTGGGAGTTAACACATAGCCCATACTTCGAACCAAGTAGGGTATAGTATGGTGAAAGGAAGAATTGCATGGTAATTGTCTATAAAAAGGTTGATAAGTTGGATAATTAACTATCGAAGAGTTTGTGTGTTAATCCACTTTTATTCCAGCAATTTGGCATCATGAAACCCTTTATGATTTTCTTGAATTAAAAGTTAATTCAAGTGCCTTTAACAACCAGGAACCTAAGGGTCACACGCATAAAAGATTAGATGAAAAACATAATATGTATGGCTAATTTTAAGTATGAGCTATAATTGTGGCCGAAGGCTAGCCTATTTTTTAAGTAGGCCACGATCGTTGATCATTGGCCACAATCGTGATAGAGGGCACGAGTGAGTATATAAATGAGTTCTTCAATTATGTACATAAGGTCTTACCACTTTTTACACACTCAAGTGAAAGCATAAGGGCTCTAGAAGAGTTCTAGAGTGAGAGAGAGGTATCAAGAATCTTTTTCTTGAAATTTATGCAATTTTTGTATGAATTGAAGTGTATGCAACAAGAGTTTTGATCTATCTTTTATCATTTTAAGCATCTATTAGAACTCATCTAGTTTAGTGTTCAAATCACCTTTATAAATTGTTTCTTCTTGATCTTTGTGTGTTCTTAGGTGATCAAGGAAGGGTTTGGTATTTGTAACAACCCAAACAAGGAGAAGAAACAAGAAAGGAGGAGAAATAAAAGGTAAAATGTTTTAAATTTTATGTTCTTTACATATCCTTGCATGTATGTATGATTATGTGTTTTTTGGTTGTCACGGTGTCATAATCTAGATTCCAACACTTCTACTACATGCTCAACATGTGATGCATGCATCCATGGCAAACCACTATTGGGTTTGCCATGGATGCATGCATCAAAGCAAGTTTATGAATGTAATAGATGATGTATTGAACATGTGCCAAGTGTTTCCTAGTTTGATGTATTGAACATGTGCCAAGTGTATGCTAGTTTGTGACTAATATGCATGTTGATTTGGAATAATTCATGTAAATTGTAATTTTTTCTGATTTTCTTTCCCAGAAATGTTTATAAGATGTTATATTATGTTTTTATCAAAGAAAATTTCAATTGAATGTCATTTTCTATTTTAATTAGAATTAATATCTAGACTATTCATATGTTGATTTTTGAGAATTTCTGGAAAACTGAATGCATTTGCTGATTTTGAAAATTTCGTAATAATTCTAGAAACTTTTTTATCTGATTTTCTTTCATAACATTGTTTATAAGGTGTTATGTTATATTTATGTAAAAATAAAATGCAATTGAATGTCATTTTATATTTTATTACGAATTTAGTTTTAGCTTGATGCATGTATGAAGTTCTGGGAAATTCTAGAAATGAGATGAACATGCATGCTTGTAAATTCCATATTAATTTTTATAAAAATTGTTTTTATAAATTTTATACATGCATAAGCAATATGAGATGTTTCCATGTGTATGAGATGCATGACACTTGTTGTTAAAGTGATTATCTTGTGCATGTATGATGTAATGTTTGACTAGTGTTAGAAGTAATATGACAAGTGTCGATGTGCTGACTAATTCCTATTTATTAATAAATAATTCCTAAGAATTAGGCTCTGTAATTTTTTATTAGATACATATATAATGTTTATAAGACTCTAGAAATTTTCCAGATTTAATTGAATTTGATTCAATTATTAAATCAAGTTAAAGTCAACATTGGTCAACATTTTGAAAGTTGAGATGACTTACTTAATGACTTATAGTATATGTATTTCGGTTAAAAGACCTTAATAAAGTTCTTATATGATAAGAAATGTATTATTTTGATTGTAATAGCATGCTTAAAGCATGTGTTTGAAATTAGGGTTTCGAAAATTTTTCGAACATCGAATCAGTCTCTTTAGTGTCTAGTAGTTTAACTTATTTGTCTTGACTGTTTTAGCCATCAAGATAATTTTGACTTATACCGAAATTGTTTAGATAAATTTGAGATGACCTAGGGATATTATAGATGACTAATTGATATGAGGGAATTTCGAAAACCCTATGGATTATTTTAGAATTAATACAAGTAGAGCATAACATTTCTAGTGTGACTAGAAAAAAGGCATACAAACTAGGATTAAAGTGTTTAATTTGGATATCAAAATTATCAAATTTTAGGGTTCCTAACCAAATCACATTCATAATTCAAATTAGCCAAGACTAACACTAGTACCTGATTAGGTTTAAGAGTTAAATCGAACCACAAATTTGAGATGTATAGTCAAGTTACAACTTAAATTAAACCTCCTTTGTGTGATACATGCATTAGATGCATTTTTAAGGGTAGTTATGGACATAGGCTCAATTTAATTGAGTTGTAAATAGTTTCAATGTATATATATGATATATATATTCAAGATCATCTAAGTATTGATGAGACTAAAGAATAAATCCCTCAACCAAAATATTAGGACTTACGCCTTCCATTGATATGGGAAGAATAGAGTTCTTTTAGAATTGGGTTATTGGGCAAACCCAAGCCCACTCTACATGATTATGTTTAAATCATGGAAATTAGATTTCTGGATTAATGGGTTAGTCCTAACTGGAAGCATTGATTTGTTGGGAAAACTCAAGGTCAACATAGATAGAGGCAAAGTTGGGTTATTAACATGGGATGTATACAAATCAAGAGTTGATAACCCAATGAGTGTGCTAAATCAACAGTTGATGGCACAAATTGATAATTGCATAATTGGATGCAATTGGTATGAATGATACCTACTGATTGACCTAAGGTAGCTTGTTGGGCAAACCCAAGGTCATTCTTAGTGATATCGATTATTGATTCATTAAGAAACCTATAAGTTTTCTCGAATTCGTAGTGAGGGCTATGAATTTGAATAAGGATAATAGGACCTGTAATGCATGTGATTAAAGTCCTTATTGATATGCATTAATATACATTCTAACACTTTCTCTCGTCCTTCTAGGTTATTGAATCACCATGATGTCTTCATCTAGTGTGAACCTACGCTCCCTGTTAGATTCCAACAAATTCACGGGACCAAACTTCTTGGATTGGCTATAGAATTTGAGAATTGTTCTCAAGTTCAAGAAACTAGGATATGTCCTAGATGAACAAATTCCTGATCCCCTTGCTATCGATGCATCTGATAAGGATTAGAAAGCTTACAAGAAAGTACTGGATGATAGTGAGTTGGCTAGCCGTATAATGCTAGCGTCTATGTCACTAGAACTCATACCATAGTCTACCATCTGAGGGAACTTTTTGATGAGCAAGCTCAGTCTGAAAGGTTTGAGACCTCGAGGTTGCTTTTCCTTTTTAAGATGGCTAAGAGATCATCTCTAGTGCAGTATGTGTTGAAGGTGAATGGATACATTAAGAGGTTAGGCAGTTTTGGCTTCATAATGGATCATGAATTAAGTATAGACTTAATTCTGACTGGTTTGACTGATAGTTATTCACAGTTTGTGCTTAAATATTAGACGAACCAAATATTGACAATGATACCTAAGCTAATTAATCTACTCAAAACAGCTAAGCAAACTGTCAAGAAAGACAATAAGGCTGTGATGCTAATGGACTCTTCTTTTGGTTCTCACAAGAAGAACCAAAAGAAGAAGAAGAAGTTAAAAAAGCCAGTGGGAGGTGTAGCCGAGAAGTAGGCAAAGGAGACAACTTCAAAGTGGATATGCTTCCATTGCAACAAAGAAGGACATTGGAAGAGGAATTACCTAGAAATTACAAACTTTATACCAATAAAAAGCTAAGAGAATAAGATATAGCTTTTATAAAGACAATTAGGTTTGATTCGGCCTAAATCAATGCAGTTTATTTGACAAAATAGTACACTATTTCTGTTAAGGATAGTGTCGATGCCTATGGCAGAGCTCAACTTCAAGCTAAATTTTAAAACCTTTAGTGATAGAATTCAAATTCTACTTCTACTTGAAAATTATAGCTATATATTTCTAGTTTAATCTAGATGAAAATTCATTCAATTTGGATATTCATAGATCAAGTTATGTCCAAAATACAGATGCATGTTCAGTAAAAACACTGCATATAACATACTCTAACACACTTCATTGCCAAAATCCTATCATTTCTCTATCCTTTTAGGTTGATGATTCAATTAAACCTAAATTTCCAGTTCAGAATTCTTTAGTCACAATTCACAAATTCATTAATGATCATCACTCAAAATCAAAACCTAATTCCATATTTTTTCCATATCATATTTTCTGCATTTCACTACTTTTTATTTAACTCCAATTACCACAATCCTTTATCTTGTTAATCATATCATCGAATTTGCTTCTTCCATCACCACCCACACATGCATCCACACCATTCATGCATACATCAATCCACAAGCGTGGAAACATACACCACTCACGCATGCATCCATTTACATACATTAAAACCTCATCTTAATGTCATTTACACTACTATAAAATTTAAAGCATAACTTACTTGTTTTAACCTTGAAATCCTTCAGCAAAATTCCAGAAATGGGGAGAGCAAATGAGAGATTTTAGTGGATGGAAAAAAACAAGGATTCAAAAACAATAAAAAACCTCAAATAGCTAAAGACTTTGCAAGGTATAACATCGACTAGCAAATAACACAAAAATACCCAACTAGGTGTTTCAGTGATGGAGAGTAAGGAAAAACATGATGTTTTCGGTGGTGAACAACAAGGGAGTTGCAGAAACTTCCTTACCCAAAAAAGTTACTTAGGTTTCTTATTTATGTCTTAACACATGTCTCTAATGCATGTCCACCATTTGTCACATATATAAATCTACCATTTGTCTCTTAGCTTTTGGTCCCTATGTCACACATTAATAGGTCCATTTGTCACTGCATAATTAGTCCCTTTGTCCTTTATCTAAGCTACCAAATGCCACACTTCCATTTGTCTCTTATTTCTACATTTTTCCCTAGTGTAAAATACCCCAAATTTTCGATAAATTTCTAAAATATCACTGAAAATAATAAATCAATTCTAATACACAAATTCAATTTTCAAGTCAAATAATCCACAATTCACATTTTAATCACATTAAAATCACTTACACTCAGAAAATGTCAATGAATGCATGTACAATTATTTTAATGAGCGTCAACATTATTCACGCATATGTGTATGCCATATAATGCATGAAATGCAATTCTAAATTCTCAATAAACTCTCATATATAGTATCCTAGGTTTCTAACCCTAATCATGGGATAATGGCATGTTACAATTCTTCCCTCCTTAAGAAACGTTGTCCTTGAAATTCTTACCTGACTGATGAAACAGGTGGGGATATTGCTTTCTCATATGCTCCTCTGTTTCCCAAGTTGCTTCCTCACTCTAGTGATTTTTCCACAGGACTTTCACCAATGGAATTACCCGATTCCTCACCTGTTTTGTCTAATATCCCCTTATCTTAATTGGCTCCTCAACATAACTCAAATTACTAGTAACTTCATTCTTTTGAGCTGATAATACATGCATTAGGTCATATATATATATATATATCTCCTAAGCATGTTCACATGAAATACATTGTGCATCTGAGATATTTCACTCGTAAGGGTAAGTTGTACGCCAATGGTCCTATCCTTTCAAGGATCTTATAAGGACCAATGTACCTAAGGCTCAACTTACCCTTCTTCCTAAATCTCAACACCCCTCGCCAAGGTGAGACTCTCAGAAATACTTTATCTCTAACACAGTATTCCATATCCCTTCTGTGTTGATCGATATAACTCTTCTGTCTATTTTGTGTTTCTTTTATTCAGCTTTGGATCATTTTTACCTTATCCACAGTATCTTGTATTAATTCTAGGCCTTCTATCATTCTTAAACCTTCCTCAACCTAATATAGAGGTGATCAACATTTTCTACCATGCAGTTCCTCATAAGGTACTATTCCAATGCTACTATGATAGTGGTTGTTATATGCAAATTCAATCAAGCCTATATACTGATCCCAAGCTCCTTAAAACTCCAGTACGTATTGTCTAAGCATGTCCTCAACAGTCTTCATTGTCTTCTCATTCTTCCCATCTGTTTGAGGATGAAATGCAGTACTGAAGTTTAACTTCGTACCTATAGCCAACTATAGACTCTTCCAAAACCTCAAAGTAAATCTGGGATCCTTGTCCGATACTATGGACACTAGAACCCCATGTAGTCTCACTACCTCATTCACATACCTCCGTGCCAACTAGTCTAGCGAGTTATTCTTTCCCACTGGTAAGAAATGAGCTGACTTAGTCAATAGATCCACTACAACCCAGATAGCATCATTTTGCCTCAAAGTCTTAGGCAATCCTATAATGAAATCCATTGTGATTCGTTCCCATTTCCACTACAGAATAGGTAATGAATAAAGCTTCCCAACTAAAGCCTAATGTTCAGCCTTAATTTGCTGGCAAGTTAAAGACTTAGCTATATAGTCAGCTACTTGCTTCTTCATTCCCGGCCACTAGAAATGATGCTTAAGTGTATTATATATCTTGGTAGTACCAAGATGCATAGCATAAGCTGCTATATGCACCTCTTCTAGGATTTCCTTTCTCAATTCATCCATAGTAGCCACACATAACCTTTGTTTTAATAACAATGTTTCATCGCTCAATTCAAATTCAGAATCTAGATTCATTTTAATTTCTCAATCAATTTTACCATTTTAGGATCTTTACTTTGAGCTCTTCTAATTCTCTCATACAACATCGGTCTTAACTTTAGTGTAGCTATTAATGCTTCATTTTGCTCTAAATTTAACGCCACATTGAAAGCTCTCATCTTAATTAATCTCGTTAATCTTGGTAACTGAATCTGAGCTACAATGCCATCAACTTGCTACTCAATGCGTCTGCCACTATATTAGCTTTCCCCGGATGATACTCAATCTTACAGTCATAATCCTTTAACTGTTCGATTCATCTTCTCTGTCTCATGTTTAACTCTTTCTGACTCAATAGATACCTTAAGCTCTTATGATCAGTGTATATTTGGAATATCTCTCCATACAAGTAATGTCTCTATATCTTTAGAGAAAAAACTACTGCTGCAAGCTCTATATTATGTACTAGATAGTTCATCTCATGAGACCTTAAATGTCTTGATACATAGGCTATCACCTTGCTATACTGCATCAATACACATCCTAATCCTTGAGGCGAAGCATCACTGTATACTACATAACCACCAGTTCCTGATGGAATAGTCAACACCTGTATTGTAATCAACCGATGTTTCAGTTCCTCAAAACTTCTCTGACACTCATCATTCCATATGAAAACCAAATTCTTCCTCAAAAGTTTAGTCAGACGAGTTGAGATTAAAGAAAACCCCTCAACAAACCTTCGATAATATGACCAATCCTAAGAAACTCTGGATTTCGAACACATTCTTCACAGCCTCCCATTTCATTACTGTCTTTATGTTCTTTGAATCCATTTGAATACCTTGCCCACTTACTATATAACCCAGAAACACTACTTGATCCAGTCAAAACTCACATTTACTGAATTTATTTGTTTCTCCCTCATTATATGTAATATCACTCTCAAGTGCTCAGCATGCTCTTCTATGCTCTTTGAATATACCAAAATGTCATTAATAAACACTATCACAAAGCGATCCAGGTAGGGTTAAAAATACCTTATTCATCAGTGCCATAAATTCAGCTGGTACATTAGTCAACCTAAATGACATTACTAAAAGCTCATAATGTCCATATCTGCTCCTAAAAGCACTCTTTGGTACATCAGCCTCTGCTATTTTCAGTTGGTAGTACCATATCTCAGATCTAACTTAGTGAACATCTGAGCTCCCTGCAACTGATCAAATAAATCATCGATTCTAGGCAACAGGTACTTGTTCTTCACTGTGATCCTATTCAGTTGCGTATAATCAATGCACAGTCTTAACATTCCATGCCTCTTCTTCACAAACAAGATTGGAGCTCCTCAAGGTGAAACAATAGGTCTAATAAATCCCTTGTCTAGCAACTCCTATAACTAAGTCTTCAAGTCCTTCAGTTCCACAGGTGCCATCCTATATGAGGGGATAGATATAGGAGTAGTACCTAGAACTAGATCAATTATAAACTCTGTTTCTCAGTCTGGAGGTAAGCTAGGTAACTCTGTGGGAAACATATCCACGAATTCCCTAACTACAGAAATGTCCTGCTTATCTTGCTCGTTTCGTTTATTAATGACGTGGGCTTAATAAGCATCAAATCCTCATTGCATTAACATCAAGGCACTCACAAATGAAATCAACCTGGCTAGCACTACTTAGGTAATACCTCTGAATGTTGCTCTCGGTTGATTAGGAGATTTAAAAATTACTTCCTTAGTATAACAATTCATGATAGCCCTATAAGCAGTGAGCCAATCCATACCTAGGATAATATCTATTTCCTTTAGCGGTAACACAATCAAGTCTGCCTCTAACTCTGCCTGATCAATTCAAATTAAACACCTCTTTCAAACTTCCCCTATCATAGTGGTACTACCTATTGGTGTACTCACCTCTAATCCATATCTTAATAACTCTCTATCACAATGCAATCTAGAAGCCATACATGGTGCAATAAAAGAATGTGTAGATCCAGGATCTAGCAATTCATAAGCCTCAAATGTAGATATGAGTAACACACTTGTAATGACCTATGGAGACTTTTGAGCCTCTTGTCTCGTCAAGGTAGTAGCATATCCCATCAGCTCATTGAACTTAACCTTATACTTTGTCACAGACAAACTAACTTACTTCAGATCTAAAAATTCCTTTATCTTTCTGTCCGTGTAGATTTTAGGCATGTAATTTTCCTTGAAATCCTCAAGAAGTCTTTCCATCTTAGGTTACAAGGCTTAATGGTACTACTTGGAACAGTTTTCCACCATTGGTAAGCTGGGCCTTGAAGTAAAGACACAGCAAAGTCAAACCTCTCGTCCGACTCGCAATCCATCTGGTCGAAGATTCTCTGTTCTCTCTAACCATCCCTCAACTTCTGCAGGGTCTGTACTTTTATAGAAATCCACAACCCCCTGCTTTCGTAGTTTATCGAACCTCCTTTCCCTTCTATCAGGAATTATTGGAGGCATTCTCTCAAGTTGAGACACATACAACTCTCTACTGGCTCTTTTTGATCTTAGGTCATCTAATTGTTCCACTTGATCACCTATGGCGGATGACCTATAATAAACAATAACTTCAATTAAAATCTACAATGCTCATAAGATTTCATGCCTAACATTCCTATATATCCCTATGGATGCCAACCATGCTCTGATACCACCAACTGTAGCACCCCACCCTCATCTGACACGCATCCATACGCCCTTCGAATGCACATGCACATGCCTGACAAAAATGGCATGCTAACTATTTCACCTTCAATGTATCTCATGGCATCATAATTAAAATCATAAACAACACAATGTCTAAAATCCAAAAATTTCCTAATTTCATTTCATGAACCATAATTTATAATGTACCATTATATCCATCATCCAGGTTTATACAATATTAGCCTATCAGAGTGCACATCTTTTTCTACAAATTATGTTGTATACATGAGAATTAAACAAAAAAATTAAAAGTAATCCTTCAGTCCCAGCTGACCAACCTTTGAGCCATGTCTTCTATCCAAAGTTGTACAAAATCTCTTCTAAGCAGTCTTAAAAGCTAAGTCGTCGCTCTCTCGAACCTGAAAATGTCAACGTCACATTGTGGTGAGTTTTGAGAACTCAGTTGAGTAACCATCCACTCTTGTCATGCAACACACAATTTATGTCATCAAATAATTCACATCATCTCAATTTTCATCATATAATATCACAAAACACTTTTTACATAATTGTCCCATTTCATAAATCCATACATTTCATCATTTCATTATAATCATGCAAGACAAAGTCATCGATAAGCTTTCACACATTTCATATGATATAAGTTCTCAAACATTACAATTGCTTAATTATTCATATCATCTGTGTATGCAATGTTTATGAGTCTCAAATTTATTTAATAAGTTGTTGTGCCTTTTTTACTGTCCTGTGTTCGTTGTGGATACTGGACTCTATCATACTATCTTGTATCCGTTATGGATACCGGGCTCTATCATAAAAATTGAGCCATAGGCTCTTACCACAGATGTCTGAGCTTTAAGCTCTTTTTCACTAGCGACTCTGGTCAACTGCCTTTATATTTCATGCATTCATGGAATAAAAGCGTATCACATTTTCAAACATCATATTTAATCCATTACGTTTGCATTTACTTTCTCATTCACACTAATCATCAGACTTGGTCCAGCATTCAACATATAAGTTGAGAACACATTTATTCAATTACATTCACATTCAAGGAACACTTTCAATATGTTATTCATGCGTCAAACACCTCAGACATTTTAAGTCCAGAAATCAGTACACAACATCACATATCAATTCAATTCATAATTAAACAAACATTCAAGGTGAGACCATCTTAGGTTACTCATAAATGCTCCCTTTTGCTTTTTTCCATGAAGTTCCGGCAATGTCTAGAAGCAGTCGTTCAACGTGCTCTTCTATATGCAATCACATACATTTTCACATTACTACATTGCACATTCAGATGAATAAGCTCATTTATATATGTGTCATGTATTATGCATGTTCAATGACAAATTCTCAGGTATGTTTCCTTAATACACTTCATAATTAATTTACAACACCTTCCAATCATTTTTTAATCCTTAATATGCTTAACTCACTTTAATCCTTTCATTCAACATTAACTAAATTCATTTAAGCTAGCTTAAACCTTAATACCTCATATGTAAATGCCCTAGCATTGGTTTGTTCAACTATTGCTTAATTAAAACATTTCTATGAAAAACAAATCGCAACCCACAATCTTTTTCCTGCATTTTTCTCCAGATTTTCTCAGTTAGATTCGGGTCAGATTTGTATCACTATTTTGACCCAAAAATTGAAGTTTTTAAACAATAATTTATTCTAATCAAATATTACACTATGTTTGTTTTAAGCACAACAAAAATCATTCAATTTGGTTCAGTATTCCATAAGTTAGCACAAAATACTACAGACTGTGCACATTCGAAAATTTGGCTAATGCATGATAGTGCATGTGCACGATTGTGCACTACCATCGTTGAAGGATTAATGCATGATCGTCCACTCCACTACTTGAAAGTTTAGTGCACGATCGTGTTTGAGCACTATCGTGCACTGCCATAATTGAAGGGTTAGTGCATGATCGTGCTTGTGCATGATTGTGGACTCCTGTTGTGCACTCTAACTTATAAACCCCATATATCTCAATTTCGATATCTAAAAATTACAAACTTTATACCAATTGAAAGCTAAGAGAATAAGATTGAACTTTTATGAAGACGATTAGGTCTGATTTGGCCTAAATCAATATATTTTATTTGATAAAACATGACACAATTTCTGTCAAGGATAGTGCTGATGCCTATGGTAGAGCTCAACTTCAAGCTAAATTTCAAAACCTTTAGTGACAAAATTCAAATTTGACTTTCGCATAAAAATTATAGCTATATATTTCTAGTTTAATCTAGATCAAAATCCATCTAATTTGGAAATTAATAGATCAAATTATGTCCAAAATGTAGATGCATGTTCAGTAACAACACTGCATATAACATACTCCAGCACACTTCATTGCCAAAATCCTATCATTTCTCTATCCTTTCAAGTTGATTCAATTAAAACTAAATTTCTAGTTCAAAAATCTCTAGTCACAATTCAAAAATTCATGAATGATCATTACTCAAAACCATAACCTAATTCCATATGTTTTCCCTATAACATTTTCTACATTTCACTACTCTTCATTTAACTCCATTTACCACAGTCCTTTGTCTTGTTAATCATATCATTGAATTTGCTTCTTCCTTCACCACCTACACATGCATCCACATCATTCATGCATGCATCAATCCACAAGAATGGAAACATACACCACTCATGCTTGCATCCATTTATATACATTAAAACCTTTTCTTAATGTCATTTACACTACTATAAAACTTAAAGCATAACTTACATGTTTTAACCTTCAAATTCTTCAACAAAATTCCAGAAATAGGGAGAGTAAATAAAAGATTTCAGTGGATGGAGAAACACAAGGATTTAGTAACAATAAAAAACCTTAAATGGTTGAAGACTTTGCAAGGTGTAACGTGGATAAGCCAATAACACAAAAATACCCAACTAGGTGTTTCAGTGATGAAGAGTAAGAAAAAAGATGATGTTTTTGGTGGTGAACAACAAGCAAGTTGCAGAAACTTCCTTACCTAAAAACGTGACTTAGGTGTCTCATTTATGTTTTGGCACGTCTCCATTGCATGTCCATCATTTTTCACCTAAGTAAAGCTACCATTTGTCTCTTAGCTATTGGTCAACATGTCACACATTAATAGGTCCATTTATCACTCCATAATTAGTCCATTTGTCCTTCATCTAAGCTACCAAATGTCACACTTCCATTTGTCTCTTATTTCTACATTGTTTCCTAGTCTAAAATACCCCAAATTTTTTATAAATTTCTAAAATATCTTCAAAAATACTAAATCAATTCTAATACATGCCAATTCAATTTTCTAGTCAAATAATCCACAATTCACATTTCAATCACAATAAAATCACTTATACCTGGAAAATGTCAATGAATAATTATTTTAATGAACATCAACATTATTCACGTATATGCATACGCCATATGATGCATGAAATGCACTTCTAAATTCTCAATAAACTCTCATATACAGTATCCTAGGATTCTAACCCTAATCATGGGATAATGGGATGTTACAACTCTCCCCTCCTTAAGAAATTTTGTGCTCGAAATTCTTACCTGATTGAGAGATCGTTCAATCAATTCCTGTTAATTCGATTAGGAACAAATAGTTACACCTTAAGAGAGGGTAATTAGTACATTCAAAAATTTAGAGTGAGACACAATTCAATCAATAAAATAGGAGGGTGACAAAATAAGGAAAAAGTAATCTTTAGCATTTAGATTTTTGAATTTAGATTTTATGCAATTGCGGTATTGTCCATTGTTTACATTAGTCTCTTTTAATTTTAATTTAATTTTCTAGATTATTTGCATTTCACAATTTATTTCTTAAACAAAGTTGTGTCTAAATTAAGCGGTGACTAGGGATCAATCCCTGTGGGATTGATATCCGCTCTTTTTGCTTCAAGTCATGACCCTTTCACTTGTGAATTTTTGAGCGTAAAACAAGTAGATAGGTTTTACCATCAACAACTTTTTGGCGCCGTTGATGGGGGCTGATTGTTGAGCATTGTGTTTGATTCATATTGCTTTGATTTAAGAGTTTTTGATACTTTTCCTTGTTTATTTGCAGGTGCATAAACATAAGGAGTACACAAAGGATGAACGAAGCTATAGAGGATAAATTTCCCGACATTAAGATGCAAGAAAGAGAAATAAAAAGGGCAAAGCGTCTAAATTTCTCAAATCAAGATATGGCTGAAGAAGGAGAGCAAGGAGGACCGGAAAGGACGCTCATGGAATTCATGAGTCCAGGGTTTAGTCCTCAAAGAGTGGCGAGGCCGGTAGTTCAAGCGAATAATTTTGAGATAAAGTCAGTGCTACTCAACATTCTCCAAAACAGTGTGTAGTTTTATGGGCTATCCAATGAGGATCTGAATGCCCACATCGTAAATTTTTTAGGGAGCTGAGACACATTCAAATTTAACTAAATGTCTAACGATACGGTGAAGCTGCAACTATTTTCATTCACTTTGAAGGATCGGGCTAAAGTATGGTACAATTCTTTAAATCCAGGCTAGATCATGACTTGGGAGCAACTCGCCCAAGCATTCCTTGCTAAATATGTTTTGTTAACGAAGCCGACGAGGATTATCAAGGAGATAACAAATTTCTAGTAGAGTGATAGAGAATCTCTCTATAAAGCTTGGGAGAGATTTAACAAACTTCAAAGAAGCTATCCCCATCATAACCTCCTGAAGGGATTTCTGCTTCAAGCATTTTACAATTGAGTGAACCCGAGCACAAGAGGCACAATTGATGCAGTAGTCGGAGGTTCACTGATGAGGAAGATGGTGGAAGCAGCTTATGATTTATTGCAGGAGTTGGCAAGCAACAACTGTATATGATCGAGCGAGAGGAGTAGACAAGGACAAAAGGAACAAAGAGGTATGATACCTATTGACTCAGTTACTACCTTACAAGCTCAAATCACAGTTTTGACGAAGCGACTAAACAATATGCAAGGAGCGTCCACCTTAGAAGTTAAGGAAATGCAAGCATAATGTGAGCTGTGTGGGGAGAACAACCACAGCTTAACGGAATGTTTCTTAATGGGAGTTAGCGGGATCGAATAGATAAGCTATTTGGGCTAGCTGCAGCGAGGTAATAACCCACATTCGAACACATATAATCCGGGTTGGAGAAACCACCCGAACCTTTCTTAGACTAACAATAATGTATGTGGCCATCAAAGAGCACAAGAACCTCCAAGATTCTAGAAAGATCAAATCGGAGTATTGGAAAGTAAAATGGATAAGATGATGGAGGTTTTGGGTCCAAATTGCTAGCACAAGAAGAAAATCATAAAAGGATGTATACAAGCTAGGAGGAAAATTAGAAGAGGATGGAAGAAAAATTTGATCAAAATTTGAAGAATCATGCATCATCAATCCATAATCTGGAAGTTCAAGTAGGCCAACTAGCTAACCCTTTATCTTCACGAAATGCAGGTAGTCTACCAAGCAAAACTAAGGTGAATTTGAAGGCAAGAGTCATGGCCATTACTCGGATAGAGAAAGAAGGAAGCAAACATAGGGAGAAAAATGGAAATAAGTAAGAAGAACAAACAGTGCTGGAAGTCCTTCCAAGTGGATTAGTAAGTGAGTCGATTAAGGAACTTCAGCTTGGGCTTCCACATCAAAATTTTCCTCAGTGGAAGCCATCTTCAGGTGAAGTAGCTCAGAATTCTAAGGAAAGGGAGTTAAGCAAGATGACAGACATAATAAATCAACTCCAGACAAAGCTCATATTAAAAGGGTCATTGAAAGAAGAGATTATCTATCACATATCAAGAAAAAGTCTGCACGTAGCACAAAAGAAAGAAGACCCAGGAGACTTTTTCATTCCGTGTAGTATAAATGGAGTTAAGATAGATCAAGCATTTGCAGATTTGGGAGCAGGTATCAACATGATGCCGTACTCATTCAGTCAAAAGTTAGGTCTAGAAGAGCCAGAGCTAACTAAGACATTATTGAAAACGACTGACAGGACAATGTATTTACCAAAGGGGATCATCAAGAATGTGCAGCTACACATAAATAAATTTGTTGTCCTCACAAATTTTCACATATTGGATATTAGTGAAGACGAGGAAACCCTGATAGTTCTTGGGCAAACATTTATGGCTACTACTTATGCGATAATTGATGTTGATATGGACGCGTTAATACTAAAAGTAGGGAAGGAGCAGCTAACATTCAAGGTGTCGAAGAAGAATTATCATCCTACTCTACCCTTGACAGACATTAGGTAACCTAAACTCCAAGGAGGATGGGAAAATATTGAGGACCCCAGAAATGTCTTTAGAAAGAAACGAATGCATAGGAGAAGGCAAAGAAAGAAAAACAATGATGAAGGTGGAGTCTATAATAAGGTAGCCCCTATACAAAGTCTGGGAGCAGTTTATGACCGCTATCATTCTGGTCATTTGAACCGCCATGAGTAAGAAGAAGAGTCGAGCTACCGATGGTAATAGAAGTGTTGCATGGGAGTCAACTAGCCTTTGTTTGTTTTTGTTTATTTGAATTCCTTAGTTATGATCATGTTTGAATTGGAAATGATTGATGTTTGTGTTGATTTTGATTGGATTTCACTTTGTTTTCTTTTCAAATTTCTTGTTGATGATATTATTTTGATGTGTTTGTAGGTTTTGGGATCATGAAGAATGCATATAAGCTTGGAAGAAGGTTTGAAATTTGCAAGGATCAACAATTCCCACATTTTGCGGGAATTAGGGTGATTCCCACAAATGTGGGAAATCTCTCCAAAAAGTTTCTAGAGAGAAAACCCACGTCAGTGGGAATTCTGGTGACTCCCACGAACGTGGGAAACCTCTCCAAAACTTTTCTGGAGAGGAATCTCAAGCTTGTGGGAATTTTGGAGATTCCTACGGACCTGGGAATCCTTTCTAGAAAGTTTCTGCAGAGGAATCCCACGCACATGGGAATAGTGGGGATTTGCGCGAGCGTTGGGAATCCCATCAGACAAGGAGCTGAAAAATTACCCCCTTTCTTATTTCATTTACTTTTCAAAATTTCACTCCTTCTCTCTCTAGAACACGATTTTCTCTCCTCCCACTCTCTAAAATTCTTCATTTTTCATTTAGATTCTTCATATTTTCTTCATTGCTTTCTATTAACCTTACATTCCTTCATTCTTTTCATGCATCAATCATTCAAAAATACAAGGATTTTGGTGGGATTTTATTTTCCCTCTCTAAAATATGAATTTCACTCTCTCTTTTGCTTTTGTAGATTTTCTTCTAACAATGGATCTACTAAGGACGATGAGCGTTAGGCAACTGGTTGACGACCTCCACCTTCAAGTTCCCCATTTCTAATTTACTTAGAAGAAGAAGGTGCACGCTTTCGTGACTTTAGGAATAGAACATTAGTTACTCCTAGGTATTTCAACTTTGAAGTGTTAGAAAAATATAGTAGTGAGATGCCGACTTCAACAATTAGTTGCGAACATAGGGTGGAATATATTTATTCGATGTAACATACCTATTTCTGCCACTTTATCTTTAGATTTTTTCACAACAGTTAGGTATAATTCTAAAATGAATTTATTTTGGTTTAGAATGTTTTCAAGCTTGATTACTCTATCATATGTGAATTGTTTACATTTGGGGTGCTGAACATTTGTTGTTACATAAATTCATGTGCCTGACTGTGTTTAATAAAACAGAAATCAATAAATGCTCAGCTAAAGAACTTTTCTTTTTATGGTGTATGGATAGAAAGCTTAAAATCGACACTCCTTATAGAATTTTTCGATCACTAGTGAGTGTGATTACTAAAAAGAATACGTCACCACTATCATCGGAATAAGCTTTTCTTATCCCTTAAACTTTTAAATTTTGTTGTTTCTTATATGTGAGTGCATTTCTTTTCATATGTATTTGGTTTCCTATTATTTGTTTATATGCTATGTCTTTTGTTTAGTTCTAATTTCTTTAATGTTGATTTGACTTCGGTATCTTTTGTTTGGGGTCATATCATTCATTTGTTTAAATTTCTTTTGTTTAATTTTTTTTGTATGGTTTGATGTCATTTCCCTTTATTTGGTTGTTAACTTGTCACATTAAGGACAATGTGATCTTTGAGTATGGGGAGGTGACATCAAAGTTCTTAGTTGCATTTTTTTAAAAACAATTGTGTTGAATATGATGCATGTTTAGGCATATTGCATGTGCTTTGTGTTAGAAATGGAACCACTATTGAGTAACTCTGATAAATATTGCCATGAAATTCTGTCATATTAGTTGGAATTAGATTGAACGTATGCTTAAACTCGGATTAGGCTACTTAAGTAGAAAGTAAACCATATAGGGTGATGCAAAGTAGTTGGTTAAATAAGCTTAGTCACAAATCGACATTTGAGCAATGAGGTAGTGTAGAGATGTATAATGAGTTTTCAATTGAGCCAAAGTGAGGGATGAGCCATATGACTCCATATATGGTCATTTCATTTCTTTGTTGAGCTACTTCCATAGGTTATTACCTTCAAAACTTGCTTTGAATCGGTTTGAGTGTATTGGATGTATGCTTAATAGAGATGATCTAGGCCTTTTTTGTGTTGACCCTTGGCGTAAATGATCAACTTGTTAATTATCCCTTGCTACCTCTGTTGAGCCTTAACCTTTTGTTTCTTAGAAACACCCAAAATTTTAACGCTTTAAACCCTATTATCCTACCTTTCACAAGCTTAGTAAAGTATTAAGTAAAACATTAGTTGGGATTGTGTGAAATTTTTACGGAGACAAGTTAAATATATTTCTTCCTATGGACTACATTACAGATAGTGCTAGTTTTGACTTATAGTTCTTCCATGTATGAAGAAAAAGAAAGAAAAATGAAAAAAATATATGAAAAAGAAAAGAAAAGAAAAAGTAAGAACAAGTGAAAAGCATGAATAAGTGCAGAATATTAGTTATATTTGTATGTCTTGTAGTTATGTTTAGTTGTCCCATTTTTATCCGCTTTGTACTTCACTTATGATTGTACTTAACCCTCTTTCCCCTCTTTTGAACCACCTTAACCCTTACAGCATTACAACCCTAAACAAGTCCTTTTGAGCTATTTATGCATGCAATCATTGTAGAGGAGAATTGTTGTATTAGCAAGCCTATGATAGCGTAGCTTCCTATAGGAAGTTTGAGTGAAACACCAACCCTTAAACACTTGAGCAAAATGAGTGAAAACCGTGAGGAAGATTCATTTATACGTCTTTATTTATCTTTGAGTGATTGTGTTAATTATGAGTTTGCTTTCGTACACCAATGAAAAAGTAGTCATGATATGTGCATTAACTTGATATTTAAGTTGGCTTGAATTTAAGGGATTGTATGTTTTGATCTATGTGAAAATGAAGTGGTAGAATTGAGTGGTTGTATTTATTTTGCTTGAGGACAAGCAAAGATTTAAGTATGGGAATGTTGATAGGTGTGCATTAGGATATGTTTTTATAGGTAATTGGCATGTGTTTTCTAGCATAATTGTTGTTTATTGTTCTAGTTTAGGATTCATTTTGTGTGTTTTCATTAAGTTTGATTTCCATCGTTGTTCTTGTGTGTTTGATGCTAATTGAGGGTAAGAATTACTTATTTTTGTGTAGGAAAGGAGAGAAAGCAAGTTGGAGAATGAACAAGAAAGCATAGAAGAGAAGACAAGAGGATCACACCTGGGATTGGGCAAATTCCCACAGATGTGGGAAATCAAGATAGAAATTTTTTGGACTATATAAAGAGAATTAAGCCTCCATCTTCGGGAGAGACGACACCTACCTGTAGAGAGACCATCCTTAGGTAAAGAACACATTTTTGGAATATCAAGGAAGGATTGAAAATAAAGATCATCATCAATATTGGGTAAAATAGGACATCAACATCAAAATTCTAGATTTTGGCAAAGAAGAGAAGGAGTTTTCTTATTCACTTTCTATCATTTTAATCTCTTACTTTGTTTGTAAGGATGGATTATTTGGATGTTGATAGTATTATGGAGACTATGTTAGGTTAATTTCTTATTAGGGATTGCTTTTTTCATTTTTTATCAAAACTTATGTTTTATTGAATTGAATGAAGTGTCTTTGATAATTGTTGTTCTTAATTGTCATCTTGTGACAAATCGAGAGAGTGAGTGAGATGAAAATCGTGTAGGATTGTGCATCGATAGTTGGCGACCTATAGACTAGCAATTATTACGTCAATTGAATAATTACAAGGGAGATCTCAATTAGTCAATTAATCATCCATAGGATAATGTAATAACTAGTTGAATCGGTAGAGTCATTAGGTAAGTTTAGAGATTGTTCCATTGATTCCCATAAATTCAATTAGAGAAAAATAGTTACACCTTGAGAGAGGGTAATTAGTACATTCGAAAATCTAGGATGAGACAAAATTCAATCAATGAAACATGAGGGAGAAAGAATAAGGAAAAAGTAATATCTAGCATTCCGATCCTTGAATTCAAACTTTCTGTAATTATAGTATTGTCATGTTTTACATTAGTCTTTTCAAATTTAATTTAATTTTCTAGATTAATTGCATTAAGCAATTTTATTTCATAAACAAAGTTTTTTCTAAATTAAGTGGTTTCTGGGCATCAATTCCTATGGGATCGATATTCGCTCTTTCTAACTACAAGTCATGACCGGTTCACTTGCGATTTTTAAGTGTAAAATAAGTAGATAGGTTTTACATTCCATCAACAGTCGTAGAAGAGAAGAGAAAAGAGAGAAGTTAGAGAAGAAGAAGAAAACGTGGGAAGAAGAGAAATCAAGCTTGTTAAGGTAAGTTAATCATCTTTTCTTCTTGCTTTATTAAAGAAATGGGTTATGATAAGAATCAAGGAATTAGAGAGAGAGTGGTTGTTGTAACACCCCACTCCCGCTGGATCCGAACCTGATATCGATGGTGATAGCCGAATCCGTACCCCGCGAGGGTGGTGTGTCACATCACTTAACATTTCAATTAAAAGTCGGTATACATTTTTTTTCACATTTTCACAAATGCATGAGCATGAGATGTGTTGTCCTAATTTCTCTGATTGCTCTCTCGTGCACCCGTTTCCCTGGTCCGACCTGTTATATGGAAAGGGGTTGTTACAGTTGTTGTATTGGAAGAAGGAGCCCATTTGATTCCTAGGGTTTCTAAACTAGGTCTTGGGTTTTCTAACCTAGATGGACTATAGGTAGATTAGGTTTGGGCTTAATTTGTGTTTGTTGCATTATTTTTATGATTATTGAAGTTTATAAATTTTATTAGAATGTTGTTTTGAACAGAACCTTGGTTGTTTTAAGAAACTAAGAGAATCCTACCTAAAAGCAAGAGGAAAGACAACCTTGAATTGGATTTTTACAAAGATTTAGGTGGGTAATGTATTCATAGTTATTGTGTAATTGGGAAACTTTTGCCTATGTGTGTGTATGTTGATTTGCTTGCATTTGATTTGCTTGAAATTGAAATCGTTGTGAATGTTTGAAAATGCATGATAAATTATGATTATGTTATGCCTTTAAAAAGGTTACGATAATTGTATAAAAGAAAAGAAGAAAAAGTAAAAGAAGCATGAGATTATGGATTTGTAATTGACTGTATTAAGCATAAATTTTGTTTGTGATTAGGTAAAAGAGGAACCCATTTCGTTAGTCACGTGCACGTTGACCTACAGCATTCT
>JAOTAY010070370.1:0-17200 GCA_025629805.1 Erythroxylum baracoense | reverse complement strand
TTTCATGTGCAAAAATTCACTATTTATTATTCATGTGCATATATGAATGCATGAATATGTCAAAAATACTTTCAATATTTCTAACCCGATCCAAAATGACCAAAATGCCCTTCCCATAAGTGAGGGGATGTTACAGTTACAGGCTTCGAGACCTCAGGTGTGTAGCGGTGGTTATGTGGATTTGGGCGAGGTGGCGAGCAACAACAACGACATGGTGGTGGTGCGGACGTGCGGTGAGTGAAGCCTGTGGATTGGGGACGTGTGGACTTGCAGATGTGGTGGATCGGGGAGGATGATCGAAGGAGAAACACCACCGGTGTGAGAGAGAGAGAGCGGCAGTAGTGGTGACTAGTGAGTGAAGAAGAAGAAGTGAGATGAGAGTGAAGAGTCGATGTGAGACAATGAGAGAAAGAGATGAGAAGAAGATGAAGAAGTGAAGAAGGTACGGGAGAGTGGTGAGGAACGCAGAAGTAAAGAAGGCATTATTTTAGTTTTTTAGGGTCAATTTTTTGAAAATTACAAATTAGTCCTTCATATTTTCAAAAGTTACGATACTGGCCGATATGTGGTCGATATTTCAGATACCGGCGGGTACCAAGCAAAAAAGACTGGTATCGATTCGTATTGACGGTCGGTATTGAGCAAAAAAGACCGGTACTGACAGGCATTAATGGTCGGTACCAATGGAACGAATACCGTTCCATTTTTTAGCTGGTACGGAATGATATTCGTTCCTCTCGCTAGAGGTGAATCAATCACTCAAATTTACTTTTTTGATTATAGAAGGTAACATGAAGGCATGATCAAATAATCCCAATTTGGGAAGGCTTGAAGATAACATGTAATGTCATTCCGAAGTTTCATGGCCAGTTCAAACGAATGCCTTATGCCATGCACACATAATACGATTCATGTATTCCTGATAAATAGATGTTTCTTTGTCTAGTTAGAAAATAACATACAGAATAGCTAATATCAAGTTTAGTTATTCCTGCATTTTGAGAAATTGTTAAAGATACTTCCCCCTATCTTTACCTATTTCGCGACAACTTTTCTTCCTCTTATCATTATTATTGTTGTTGTTGTTGTTGTTATTGTTGTTATTATTGTTCTTATTAATATTCTCCTTCTTCTTCTTATTAATATTAATATTAATATTATTTATTAATTTTACTATTATTATTATTAATTTTCTTCTTCTTCTTCTTCTTCTTCTTCTTCTTATTATTATTATTAATAAAAAACAAGATTAATATAATAATAATAATAATAATAATAATAATATATTATTATTATTATTATTATTATTATTATTATTAGTAGTAGTAGTAGTAGTAGTAGTAGTAGTAGTAGTAGCAGCAGCAGCAGCAGCAGCAGTAGGCATTCCAAATTTATGTTTTCAAACCAAACATTAGCTTATATCATTATTAGAAATTCTTAAGAATAAACCAAACTGAGTAATACACATTCCATTCTATTCCTCATTTATTCCATTCCTAAGAATAACCATTTCATTCCTTATCTATTCCAATAAACCAAATACCCTATCAGTGTGTTAAGTGATATGATCCAAGGCTTTGGTATTTGGAATTATGTGGGTAAGCATGATTTCTTAGGTTTCCTAACCCACAAGTTCTCTTTATTGCTTTGCATGTTGTGTCATTTAATTTTGAAGTAAATCAACTAATATTTTCAAGCTTAGTTGTTGAAAGAATATATTGATATTAGGCCAACATTATTCCAATTAAAACATTCATCTCTATACTCATTCCGTGTCAATCTCCAAATTACCAACATATTAATTCTTAATTGATTGATTTATGTCCACATTCATACTTATGCTCATACCTACTTTGTAATATATCTCAATGCTCATTTTATGTCAACTCCATAAATCAATTGCACTTATTTGATGAAGATCCAGAAATTGAAGGATAGCTCACAAAAATCTTCGAAGGACCCTACTTAGAGAGTTCAAGTTACATTGACAATAAATGACCTAGAACACAACAATGATACTGAAGGATCAGAAACCATAACAGACTAACCAAGGATCATGGTTGACTATACTAACCAGATTTGACAGGGATCGAGTCCAACATTGTAAGACCTACTTTCACAGCTAATAAGAACGAGATTAAACTGAGCATTATTTAGATAGTGCAACAACATGTTCAGTTCGACGGGCTTTAAGATGAGGACCCTAATGCACACATTGCTAATTTCTAGAAATTTGTGACACATTTGAGGTCAATGGTGCCACTAATGATGCTATCAAACTAAGGTTATTTCCATTCTCATTGAGGAATTCGATGAATTACTTGTTAAATTCTTTGCTTAGGGGATCCAACACTATATAGAATTAAATGGTATAGAAGTTTCTTCTGAAGTACATCTCACTAACTAAGACTTTTACCAAACTAAGGAGCGACATCTCTTTCTATGCTTAGATTGATTCAAAAACTCTATACGACACATAGGAGAGATTTAAGTAGATGTTAAGGAAGTGTCCATATCATGGTTTACCATAATGGATGGAGATTTAAACCTTCTAGAATGGGCTCAACTAAATAACTCGGTAGATGTTCGTTGCAATAGCTAAGGGAACATTAAATAATAAGACACCAATAATAGTCTATAATCTCATCGAAGATATGGCCATAAACAACTACTAGTGGTGCTCTTCTCGAGCAAAACCTACTAAGCTAGTAAGAGTATATAACATAAAGTAGTTATAGCGTTGGTAGGTTAGGTCGAAGCTCTAAGAAAGAAATTAGAGAAATTAACTATGAATTCTCAATTAATCTAAGTGATGTAGTGTGAGGTGTGCAGGTAAAGACGTCTAGGTTAAGAATGTCAAGCACTATAGGCAGTGGTAAAACCCTAGTATATGGATTATATAAAGAATGCTCCTAGATTTCAGAATAATCCTTAATGACAATAATACATATAATCCAGGATGGAGGAATCACCTAAATTTCTCTTGGGAGAATCAAAGGTAACCAAGGAATAACCCTCCACTAAGATTTTATCAACACCTACCTTAAGAAAAAAAGCTAAGATTGGGACAACTCATGACCAAATTTCCTCAAAATTCAGAGTCAAGATTTCAAGTTATTGAAATGTCATTAAGAAAGTAAGAGGTTTTTATTCATGCTTGGAAACTCAGATTGGTCAAGTTGGTAAGTTAGTTTTTGAAATACAATAAAGGAGTATGCCTAGTAGCATCCAGACAAACCTCAAAGAACATGTGATGGCAATCAACCTTAGGAGTGGAAAAGCATTGCAAGTAGAGCAAAAGTGAGGAAAAGAGTGACATCAGGGGTCAAGAAAAAGCTGAAGATGAAGAGCACCTTCCAAAAGTTAAGGAATTTCAGCTTACCATCCTCTATTATACTAAAGTGAAGAAAGATCACATGGATGAGCAATTTGCTAAATTCCTCGAACTATTTAAGCATATTTATATTAACTTACCTTTTGTTGAGGCTCTTACATAGATGTGGAAGTATTCTAAATTCTTGAAGGAGTTAGTAATATATAAGAGGAAGTTGGAGGAGTTGGTTACCATGATGCTAAATGGAAGATTCTTGGTGATTCTTCAAAGAAAACTACTAGAGAAGCTTAAAGATCCAGGGAGTTTTACTATCCTTTGTTAAATTGGTAGCTTGAAAATAGAAAAGGCTTTAGCCAACCTATTAATGTGAGGCCTTATTCATTGTTTAAGAAATTGAGATTAGGTGAACTAAAACATACTAGGATTAGTATACAATTAGCAGATAGATCGAACAAATATCCTAAAGGTATTATTACGGATATACTTGTTAAGGTTGATAAGTTTATTTTCCTAATTGACTTTATGATTCTTAATACAGATGAGGATATAGAAGTGCCACTCTAGGTTGACCTTTTTTAGCTAGTGCTAGGTCTATTATTGATGTTAGTGAAGATAAGTAATGCATAGGCTTGAAGATAAAGATATTACATTTAAAATATCTGTTTCCATAAATCATTCCCTTAAACATGCTGATGCTTATTATTCTTTTGATTCATTTAATCATTCAGTTTGGATGTTTTTTAGGACTCTTTTTCTAAAGGTTTGCTGGAGTTGTGTCTAGGAGAAGGTAAAAAGAAAGAGTCACTCCATAAGAAAAATCAGGTAACTTACTTAGAAATCAAAGAACTCACAATTAGAAATAATGAAATTAAATCTTATATGTGGCTTAAATTATGCATAAGAACGTCTAAATAATGACGTTAAATAAGCACTACTTGGGAGACAACCCAAGAATTGGTATAATTTTAATTAATTTGTTTATTTTATATTTTTCTTTTAAGTTTATTTTTAGTATTTCATTGATTTTTGGTGTGTTTTGTGTTAAAATATTGAACATCCATACTATTTTTCCTACTGTTGAGTTTTTGGTATATGTTAATTAATTCTTTTGAGTTTGAGTGAAAATTTTTAAGTTTTCAGGAATTTATAGGTTTATATAGTCGTGTACACGCCCACGTATGCTAAAATAACATTTATTTAAGATGGACAAGGTTTTAGTGACCTAGACATGATCACGTCCATCCTTGGAATTTTTAAAAATTATCACACTTGATCACAGAGAGTTATACTAAAATGAGACATGCTCTTGTAGCTTAATTTTTTAAAACATGTCACTATGCACGCCTTTGTCAAAGTCACACGTTTATAATGACTTACACAGCCAGGTATACGATCCATAAACCCATCTTTTAAACCCTAAACCTTCTTCATTTCTTTCACTTTTCCCTCTCTTCTCTTCTCTTTAATGCGCCCCTCTCCTACAACCTACCCTAGCCATTTTCACGCTATTTTGCGACATCCAATTGATTTTCTTGCATTTTACATCAATTACACTTAGATTTTTTGGTGCTTTTACCAATTCTTCCTCAGATTTGCTACGTTTTGCATTTTCTCCAACATAAGGTATGTTTCCCTAATTTTCTCCTTATTTCACAATTATAATTTAAATCTCATTCTTTTCCCTATGAATTATTTGATTTAATTGATGAGATGCATTATTGATTAGAAGAAATTTGATTTGTGAATGTTGATTATAGTCACTATATTATGAATTGTGATGCGTTTCTATAGCTTAGGTACAAAATTGGTGTTTTTCTACCAATTAGTTAATGCTTGTTAGTTTAATCATATACCCATTCCATATTTTGCATGATTTATGGTTTAATTGTTTAATTGTTCAATTTTATGCTAAATTTTAGGAATTGCATTTAGGAATTGTTTAATTAGTCTAATTTTATTTGCTAATTGCATTTTAATTATATTTTTACTCATTATTTTAATTTTCTAATTATTTTGTTAATTTCATTTTTTAGTTTAATTTGATTTTTAATTGTGTGCCTTTTCGTCATTACAAAACATAGTGTATGACTTAAGTGTGGGGAAAATTGATTTTTTATTTGATTTTTAATTTTTAATTGATTTTTAATGTGTATGACTTAAGTGTGGGGAAAATTATTATTGAATATTTTTATACCATTATTTTCTCACACTTTATTTCATTTTAGGTACAATGATAAGAAGAATGTAAGCAATTTAACAATGAGGAGAAAAAGAGGCACTAAGAAAATGAAAAAAAAAGTGAAGGGTCTTCTAGAGACCTGAGTGGAGCCACTCACCACCCACCAATATGAGAGGCAGTCACACATCCACCAGCTTGACATGAGATGCTGCAATTTAATACTGAGGCCTATAAGGAGAAATTTTAGAGTCTTAAGGATAAAAAGCTCATGATTGACAAAAGTAGATTAAGAGGCAATGAAGTAGGTCAGTTTGGCCTATCAAGTTTGGGATCTCATAAGTGTTAGAGTGTAGTTTTGGTTCTTCAACATAGTGGAGCCCATATGTTGGGAACTCATGCTTGATTTGTGATCCACTTTCTTTATAAAAAAGCCACTATAATTGGAACCAGCCAAGCATAATCCATAGATATTGAGAGATATGACTAGGATGAGCTACATGAATTTCTACATGATGATGGGACTATACGGTAAGGACTTCACAAAGATGTAGGAGTATATAGATATTTGATGGTTGTGTTTTGCATTCTGTTTTAGGGTGTAATTTGTTAGGTATTTAGTGTGAATTTGAGTAATGAGTGTGTATTTATGGTTTTATTGTGTTAGTTTATGTGTTTAAGTGTTTTTATGGGTTAGTATAAGTCTTTGAGCTTAATTGTTATATTTTTGAGGTACCTTGACGTGTTTGTTAGTGTTTCAGGGTAAACAGCGAAGAACAGAGAAATTGCAAAGAGTTTCAGGCCAAAGACATAGCCCACGATCATGGCATAATAGGCCACGATCATGACATAAAGGGACGAGCTAGAGCAGCCAGGCCATGATCGTGCACTTTGGGGTACAGTCATGATAGAGAGCTTACATTCAGGCCACGATTGTGCACATTGGGCCACGATCGTAACAGAAAGGTACGCGAGTTTTGCAAGATTTCTAAGTTCGTTTTGACCTCAACTTTAACCTAAAGCATCCAAAGTATAAATACGTCATTATGAGACAGATGTAGCAGTCTTGGAGAGTCTGAAAAGGGAGCCTTCACGTCAGCCACATTCCAGAAAAACCTAGAGAGTTATCGAGAGATTGAGGAAGGAGACAAAGGAAGAGAAACACAGAGAAGAAGCTTGACATGACTTATTTCCCGAAGCAGGTGGTTTCCTATTGTTGCTGTCTCCGCAATTTCGTTCCTAATGTTTTTTCAGTTATTTCAATTTGATTTATGTATATAATTGAAATAGGTGTTGAGAATAAGTTGTGTTGAATGTTAAGTTTTTGTTTATACTCACCTTTGGGATTTTGATTTTTGAGATTAATAAAGTTTGATTGATTATGTTTTATTTATTTAATTGTGATTTAATTATACTCTTAATAACTTGCCAATAGACTGACAGGGTGAGCCGAGTGAAAATAATCAAATTGGGCTAACGAGAGTTAGGTGATTTGGTAGGTAAAGAATTAAATTAAGCCGGTAGAATCGTGTAACGAGAGAACGAGCATAGGTTCCTAGTAGGTTATTAGACAATTTAGAACTAATTTAGGTTTTGGGTTAATTTTGAATCGAGAGATCACAATTCTGTAATTTAAATTAGGGATTATCAATTAGGGTTAAAAATTATAACTCGAGAGAGAGTACTTCAGCCTAAGGCTATCTAGACCTATTAATTCGATAATTGCATAATTGATTATATTTTTGTTAATTTTAGATTAAAACCCCCTTTCTCTCACTTGATAGGTTCTAGGTTGGTTTTGGGACTAGTTTGTGTGACTTGTTATCTTATTTAGATTTCTGCAATTCAATTATTGAAATTAATTATTTGATTGGTTTATTTTCTGCATTAGTTATTTATTTTGAATTATTATAGTTTAGTACGACCTTAGATTTTAGGACTAGATTAGCCTCCTCGTTGGATCGATACCTTAGGTACTATACGAACGACCTATACGCTTGCGAAATTTACCAAGGTTAATAAATATTAAAACTTAGCGTGTGTAACCTTGCGAACAATCTTTGCATGGAATTTCCATATAGGATGGATCCTCGAAACTTTTAGTGCAACATCAACATGGAGTTAGATTATTTCCTTAGCAAATTCAAAGCATCTACCTTAAGACATCCTACACTTAAGTACAGGAGTCATACACTAAGTGGGCAGGTTGGCTTCAGTGTTTTCGAGAACATTAGACGTGCATTTTTGTAGACCATAAACAAGAGAATGCCAATACCCCTAGGATATACCTTAGCCCAATATTTCTGGTGTCAGAGTAAGGAGAAGGAGGTGGGGATAGTATATATCGAGCTTATGTGACACGACCAATAAAGAGGACGGTAGTTTTTAATAGGCTACCACTGATGATGACAGGCCCCTATCCTGAAATGACTAGGCGGCCTACCCGCACCCTAGGGTGTCCCTCTAGTTGATATCTGATCTAGCTGAAAAGTTCTTGTGGAACTAAACCTATTGCTATTTTTACTAAAAAGCCTTAACTTAACATTAAAAAGATATAAGCAGTAAAGTTTTTTAAAAACATTTTTATTAAAAATTTTGACAGCATAATGGTTGTATTTTGACCTACCCAAAATTTTCAAAAGCCTTGTAAAAGTGCATAACACTTCTATAATCATCTCAAAATCCCCTCTACAAATTTTGGACTTTAAGTCCAATCATAAGCAATCTCAACAATCACTTCAATAATCTTAAAAATAAACTCAGATATATTCATGCATTTAACTTTAAAACTATCATATACATGCGTTCTTTACACAAAATATAGTCTAAAACATATTCATAAAGATGCAAATGGTCCCAAAAATATTTACAAGGAAAAAATGCCTACACAGTAGCATGTAACAAAGTTGAATAGTCGTGAGGAGCAGTCTTTGCTACTAAACTCCTGAGTGTGCACCTGGGAGGTTTCATTTAAAAATAGAAAAGAGAGTGTGAGCTAAACGAGCTTAGTGAGTGCTAGAATTTCTATTATAATCATATTTAACTATTTAAACCTCAGTAAAACAAATTCATCTCAATTTGCATAATTCAATATTTAATATAAAACATAAATGCTTCCCGAAATCAAGTTTCTAAAATCGCTTTTCAAATAAATAGTGATGACACTAAAAATGTAATGAATTTCTTACACGACTTAGCCTATCACTAACTTGTTTAACATATGGTACCCTTAGGTATAAAGTCACGGAGCTGGTTCTGAACTGCTTATTCACGATTGGTTAATCACTAGTGACGGAGCTAGTTATGCATTGCTTACCTACACTAGGATAACCATTATACATTATTAGTTACGAAGCTGGTTCTACAGCGTTTACCCACAACTAGTTAACCACTAGTTACAGAGCTGGTTCTACATCTCCACTAGGATAACCATTATACATTAGTAGTTACAGAGCTGGTTCTACATCACTTACCCGCAACTGGTTAATTACTATTTACGGAGCTAGTTCTACATCGCTTACCTGTACTAGGTTAACCTCTATCTACCGATAGTTACGACATTGGTTCTACATCGCTTATGCACAATTGGTCATCCACTAGTTATGGAGCTGGTTCTACATTACTTACTCATACTAGGTTAACCCTTATACATTGATATATTAATATATATAAAACCTATCAATATACCATAGCTAAAAACTATTTCCTTTTTATCAACCAATAACATCATCTCAATATAAACTCAAATCATATAAGATTTAACTTTTAAACTTCAATTTATATATTGCTAAAAACATAAAATTGCACTAGCAATATTCACTTATAGTGTATCATTAACATAAAACTCATAATCCATATTCACTTCACGATAGAATAGAAATCATTTTTATAAAATACATTTAAAATGTACTCACCGTTAAGTAGCTTTATCACTAAGCACCCTTACGCATTATGTTCCTTTCCTTTACATACATAAGTGCATTTCGTTTAGGCATTTATTTCCAAATTTGGAAATAAGACATTAACACTATAAATCTAGTTTAACCGAAGTCGAGATTAGTATTTAATTGCATAACACGTACACTAATCACATTTCCGTTTACTACTGAAAGCTAAACTATTGTTCTCCGTTTCCAATTCTAACTTCAAAAGTCACTTAAGATCATATTTTTACCCATTCTAATTTATCAATTTCTTTAAAACACTATCTCACTCAATTTAATTCACCATATTATGATGATGTATGATGAGTCTCGGATATGACCTATATCTAGAAGCTATACCTCCATTTGTTCCTTACTGTTCACATAGAAAACGTTCAAATTAGGCCTTGAGGTCTTCTAAAAATTCGTTCCCCTATGTCATTAGTTTTCGTATCATTAAAAATTAGACCATTTGAGGTTCTAATTCAAGAAACATGCATAAAACATCACAAGCTCCTCTAATATAGAGGAAACATCAGATCACCATTTTTAATATCAAATTCCATTATGATTAAGCTAGAACTAGGTCAGAGTCTCTTCTAGGAATTTTTAGTACTATGTCTTAGGTTTCATATTCAATTAGAACCACCCAATTTGGAGGTATGTTAGCCAAGTTATAGTCAAAACAAGATGTCTGGTTCAAGTGATCCGAGAACCAAATACAAACATTCACTAAACATAATTCTTTTTCTTGTCATATTCATCACTTAAATGCTTCCAAACTTATTATCTACTCCGTCGCAATTCAAAACTCATCATTTATCTTACATAAATTTATCCCACTAAAAATCCTCAAAACTAGAAATTTAGGTTAGGAAACATACAACTTTCTTTTAATCTTTTGGACAATTGAAGAACACTTAGTCTTGATCAAGCTCTATTCAATTCATGCTCCAAAACCATCAAAAATTAGCTACACCCTCCTTCTTCTCTCTTTGGCTGAAACTTCACTCTTTCTTCTTTTCTTTTTCTTCTTTTGTTTCACTCTCATGTATATGTTGAAAGAATGGCAAAATGTCTTAAGTTTTGCTTTTTATACTCATTTGATGGATTACATATGTCACCTTCCTATTTTTCATCACTAATGACTCATAAAATACATGTCATCATCTCATTGGTCTTCTCTGATGACTCATCAATCCACTAATATTATGTAAAAAGGCCAAATTGCCCTTAATTAGTACAAAAAGACCAAATTGCCCTTTAATGCATGTAATTGACCAACTAATCGACCGAAAACATTCCATAACCGTCTTATTTTCAAATTGACCTTGAAATACTCTAATTATGGTCAATTATTATTGATTGGATGCTTAAAATTTTTTTGAATGGGTTTAAAATCATTAATAACCATTACTTTCCAAAAAGGGGCATTTTAGTCCTAAACTTTTGAAACTCCTGAAATCCATCCTATAGGACATATTTTCTATCTGTTTCAGTATCATTAAACTCTAATACTTATTTCGAATATTTTTAATTATTTCGAGGTTGGGTCCCATAAAAATTCACTATTCATCTTAAAACACTATTAACTGAACATGAAAATTTTTATTCAATGAAAGGAAAGTTGCCCTATAGTTGCCCTCAACTTAGACATTATGAAGAATATACATATGGTATGCTGGAGATAGGTATTGATAAGTGAAATCTACCGATTGATCTTATTCTCAGAAGAGCAAGCAACTATGGGAGTAGATGGGGATGCCTTTAGATATCAGAGTAACCATCGAGAAAAAGACTCCCCATCAACATAAATAGGAGGAGCAAAGCAATAGGATGACAACTTAGATAGCACAAGCATGCCCAAGAGTCTGACACCACCTCCATATTAAGATCACCTAAAGATTTTCATATTAGGGAAGTACATAGGAATGATTGTAGGTAAGTAGACCTCTATATGAGATGACCAATAGGAGCTAATAGTGTGAATGTAGCAAACTGCAGGCATAAGATTGATAGATGGAGGAGGTGCTAAATAGGATGACATATCACTTGGGACTTCAGATACCACCTCCACCGGGTAGAGATGGGCCATTATCATCCACTCTAGCAACTGCACTTAAGAACATAAAGGCCACGAACAGTCCCAGTACACCGAATGATTGATGGTTAGAGAGAAAATCTGGGATGCTCCATCAGGGTTTTCTTTTATTCTTGTACTTTTATGATATTGCATATTTTATTATTATTTTGTTTTTTCTTATAGTTAGTAAGTGTCTAACCTTGCTAAACTTTATTATTGTAATGTCGCTTTTATCTTTATTTTCTTGTTATTTATTTCTTTTAATTTTATTTTATCTTTTTCATTCCATTTTGTTTCTCTTTTTCAAGGAGGAATGTTATAATTTAAGATGGAATCTTCACTAAATTTAGACCTTACAATTATTATTTAGTGAAGTACTAAAATATTTCTTTCTCAACTTTATGTTTTATTTTTCTTTCTGTACTTACGTTGTGCACATTGGGGACAATGTACAATTTTAAGTGTGAGGAGGGGATTAGTGGAAAATTTGAAGGAAAATTTCAAATTTCTCAAGCTTATTATAAACTTTATTGTTTTTTCTTACTAATTGACATCTTAATTTAGTTAAAATCGGTAAAAAAACTTTTGGGTTATTATTGATTATTGAATTAAATTAGTATGTAAAATGATAAAAGTTAGAATAATCTTGTTTTTATAAGTCATATTCTTGTTTTTATAAGTCATATTTTTAGTAATTGTTGCGATAGTTATTTGAATGAAAATTGCATATTATTTTCACATATGAGACCTAATTTTGAGATTTTGAGCCTAAGAGCAATATATCTTTATTTATGCTCTATTATTCTTTATGTGTGTATTCTGTATAGTTGGATGATTCCAGAACTTACTTTTATTAATTTAACCCTTAGTTTTAACCTATTTTCTTTAATTATTATTCACACTATTTTTATCCCTTAGGAATAATCAATTTTGAGACTTAGCCTTCTCTTGATTGATTACATTGATGGCCTTTGCCTTTTTTTTTATATGAAAACCTTTCATTATTTTTGAACCCTTAAGGATTTGCATTTACTTAATTGCTTGAAACTTAGGTTATATTGAAGAATTTTAAAGAAAAGGTCTAATATTCCTATGATTTTAAGTCCACGGTGATTGTTAAATTTGTTTTCTCTTAAGTTCTTCAGTGTTATAATTTTATATTCTCTTAAAAGTTTCTCGAAGAAGGTCAAAAGTTGAGAATTACGTATTGCGAGCATAATTAAAAGAAGAAAAAAGAGAAGTTGTGATATTTGTTAGAAGTGAGAAAAGTTATTTTTATGCTAATGAAATTATAGTTTAAAGGACTTACGCTATAAAGAAATAAGTTTTATGTAATCTTGCTTATATGAATTCCATTTAATATTATTATCCTTTTAATGATTACTTCCATACCTTTACGTAAGCCTCAATACACCTTCTTTAAAAGATATTTTGATTTTTGTTTCTAGTTTACTTATTAGTGGTGGATATGTGATTTTATTGCAACATTGTGGTTAAAAATCATCTTCCATAATAAGTTGAGAGTTTATTGTATTTTTCATATCAAGCACTTTGAGTGTATTGAGTGAATACTTTGTGAGGCTACAGAATTTGTTCTTTTAATTTCATAAAGATTATCAATGTGATTGCTATTTATAATGTCTCATGAAAGTTGGTTCTATGATAACTTTAATCTAATTGTATGTTGATTTGATTAATATGATATGATAATTTAGGATGTGGATGGACATGTTGAGGTTAATAAGGGATGTATATTTTTAACTTTAATTATTTGGATTATGATTTTCTTAAAGACGAGCTAAGGATGTTTGATAAATGTTTAATAGACTAAGTCTTTATTACCAGATTTGGGATATTTTACTTGATTGTTTGAGAGTTTTTTTTGGTACTTATTTTATTTCTAGTGCATTTATAGGTCTTAATTGCCTTCATAGATCAAAAGAAGAATTTGGGGCAATCAAGATAGAAAATGGAAGAATTATATCTAGTTTGATGGGACATGCCCATGTAAGTAACACACATGGTCGTGTATGGGACTATGTAAGTCCCTATAAATGTGTACAACTTTGAAGACATTGTTTAGCCCATATGAAGGGTTTTTGAGGGACATAATCATGCATATGGTTGTTTGAATGTCTGTTTCCATTCCAAAAATCCTAATTTCACATTGTAAAAGGCAATTATGAAGAGCAAACATGAGAGCAACAGTTAGAGGCAAACTTATAGTTTTTGACACACTTTTGAACCTAGGATTCCAGTAATTACAAAGATTTCTTTAGAGTTTTGATAGATAACATGTTTCCATCAAAGTTTTAAGAGGATTATATTAGAGAAAAGGGGATAATATATATATATATATTTTCTTTTTAATTATTCTTGTAAACTTTTAATGTTGGTTTTGTTTTTTTATGTTTATGAACTAAATTTGTTTAATGCCTAGGTATGATAAACCATAAGTTAGGATGGATATTCTAAATTAATTCCTCATCTAATGCAATTTGATCGTTGGTTCATTACGATTCAATTTTGCAATTTTCTTCTTAAATGAATATGTCTAAGATATTAGTTCAATTTATGATTTCATATGATTGAGATTGAGAAATCATTTTGTATGAATAGATCTACTATAATTGAAAAGAGTTACATATAAACCTAGAGATAGGTCAACATAAATCCTCTAGCTTAGGGTCAAACCTAATAGTGAAAATCAGAAATCGAGTAATGAAATCTTAGGGGTTTTAACTAGAAAGGTGTTTCAATTAGTTAATCGAGGATTGGTTGTTAATATTATTGAGAAAGATATTAACATAAGATAGAAATTTCCATAGTCCAATTGTTAATAATTTAATTTTATGATAAAATGGTTAACAGTTAAGAAAGCTTGGGGAGATTAATTACCTAGGTAATAGTTATTTGATATTGATTAATTTTAGTGTTATATGTGCTCTGATTTGTTATTATGTTAAATTTTAGTTTAGCTTAGTTTTATGTAAATCATCATCCTATTTGTTGATTAGACAATAGAAAAGAGGCTATTAATAGTATTTATAGTTCCTGTGGGATCGAGACTCAATATTCACTAACACTATACTATTGTTTGTTATGTGCACTTGCCTGTGAGATCGATAGAGTAGAGATCAGTGTCATATCAACATTATATACCATACTTGAGATATTTGTAAGCAAATAAATTTAAATAGAATGATTAATTGTTGATTAATTATTATATGGAAGATGGTTGAAAATATGGTGACCTTTTAATTTTATAAGTGATTAAAAAACAAATATGCATCAAATTAATTGAAAATGAAAAAAATTAGCTGATAAAAGTGTCATTATGAAAACTATATGTTTGAGGAAAATGACTACTACATCTATAAATATTGTCACAAAATTTAATAAAGGTGAAAATTAAGTAGTGTTAATTTTGAAATTTAAAATATGAAAATCCAATATATATTAGAAGTGCACAAGTCTCTTGACTTACTAAATGTAATTATGGAAGTTCCTAAGAAATACATTATGGATGAACATAAAAAAAAAACCATAAGGCATATAACTTATGTAAGATGAGAATTCTTTAGATCGCATAACATAATGACAACATTATGTGAGAGTTCAAGAGTTATGATGATTGGCTCTAAACTTAAGGCCAATATTTGAATTAACTGCAAGTGCATAGTGTAGATATAACTAACACAGGCAAGTATGAGTCGATCCCACGAAGATAGTGATTACCAATAGTTAACTTTCTTTTATTATTTAGCTTATGGATTGAATTTTGATCTTTAATTAAAACTAAAACTTAAATAAATAAAATAAAATAGGAAATAATAATGAACACATAAACAAAGGAAATTGCTTAGAAAACTTAATATCAAATATTAGCGTCTAGGTGATAAATCCTCCTATAAATCGTTAATTAACCTTCTATCATGTAATTATTTTATTGACTGTTGAGTCGTAGAAGTTATTATCTTATATTGGTAACTCTCTCAAGTCTAATAACAATTATTCCATAAGTTTACTAACTGAAATCATTTAGGTTAAAGTTTCTAGGATTGCTTTATTGATTTGTGAATTTTGCTATTAGGTGTAACCCTAATCTAGAAGATTTATGTTGACTTATCTCTATGTTTGCAATCAACTCCTTTTAATTATGGTAGATCTAAGCACTCACATGATTTCTCAATCTCTATGTTATGAAATCAGATTATGTACTAATATTCTGGATCTATTAGAAATATATAAAACACATAATTGAATCACAATAGATCAATCAAAATAATTGGATTAAATAAAATAACTAAATATATTATGGCACAAACTAGGGATCATCACACCTAGACACTAAAAGCATTTAGTTACACATTATAAAAAAAAAATCAGCATTAATCAAGAAGAAAAATGAATAAAAACAAAAATTTTATAATTCTAAATCTCCCTTTCTCTTCTATTGAATGTTCTTGCAAGTTTAAGGTTTGATGTTATAATTTATTGGATATTTTGGTGATTTCATCATGTTCTCCATCTTACAAGATCAATATCATCCCTTTTGAACATTCTTCACATCTAGAATCAACTCAGAAAGTCTGTTCCTCTTTATCTGCCTCCTTTAACATCCTTTATAGTGAAATTTAGGGTTTCTAAGAGATACACGGTCTGATACATGACTTTGTATCAAACTGTATAGCTTCAAAAATACTTAAAATCATGACTTTACATGTTTAAAGAGATTTACATGGCCACATACACTACCATGTATCTCTTAATTGCTTCACATCTTTGTTTTATGCCATGAATTCACCCGCATTCCTCTTCTTTTAGTCCATGAAGGCAATTATAACCTAATGTATGAGCATAATAAAACTAGTCATAAGGTACCAAGATTCTTTTGTAAGTAATATCAATATACATAGAGATGTATGGGAAATATGTATATTATTAGAATCTAAATTAATTGATTCATAGTTGAATAATGAAGTTGGTTGCTTGATTATGGGTTAGATTGTAGTCTTGCGATTTATCTCCATGAAAGTAAAGGAGTTTACTTCAAGGGAATGAATAGTTTCACATTATGATAGTAGTTGACTATCAATAATGGTATTATTAAAGGAATCTGGAATCACGTATGTTTTAATGAATAAAGTAGGCCATTACTTTAATCTTAAAACATACATTTTAGCATTTACTTATTATGGACCACAATCTTGATGAGTGGTGAAGTCATATGTGTTTCATTATAATTCTTGATATGGTCAGAATGGATTTTTTTATAGAATATTAATCCAGTGTCTGCATGTTGGAATTAGTAATTGAAATATTTATCAAGGAACAGTCACTCAAATAAAGAGTTTATAGTGATATCATCACTTCTAGATGTTTTATGGAGATTGATGATTAAATTGGCACCAGTAGTTTGATGGACTAGCTACCCATCAATTCTTAACACCAAGATGAGATCTTGTGTGTTAATCACTATATAGAGTAAAACGGGAGATCTAGATGAAAAACCAATATAAGGGCAAAACGGTAATTTTACCCTTTATTGTGCGGCTGACTATAATAAGGTTCATAATAGGGTTTGCAATTGGACATCTTATTTGCAATATGTGTTCTCATAATATTTAATAATTCAAGAGTTCAACTAATTGTCTTTAGTGGAATGACATTTAGTTAATAAG
>JAOTAY010070350.1:0-17203 GCA_025629805.1 Erythroxylum baracoense | reverse complement strand
ATTTAGTAAATAAAATATTTCATAAAATATATTATTAGTCATATTAATTAAGAGTTTAATGGAAAATAATACTTGTAATGAAGGTTATTAATAGAAAGTAAAATTTCTACTGTAGAAGTAGTTTCCTACCGCAACTCTCTTTCTGCTTATTCATTTCTGCAGTGGTACTATACTTTTTTCCAATGTTTGGTCGTTTAGCACAGATCCAAATATATGATTGCGTTTGAAAACTACTGTAAATAAGTACTTATCCCCACTGTACTGCAGATCCAAACGCAACCAAAATATTTCGGAATTTTGTACAAAATTACACTTTAGTCCAATTTGTTTAAAAAATTATATTTCAGCCTAAAAAATCACTGGTATTTTGGTATCTTCCGATACGGGACATTATACATCGATACCAACACATGATACAAAATTAGTAGTTACCGTACTATTTTTTGGGGTATTGCGCTTGCCCATTAAGTTACAGTACCCGTACCATTACTTACAAGTTACAACTGAAAGTACTTTTGAGTTTTGTAATATCAATATAAGAAATTATAAAGAATTAATTCTTCTTTGGACGTCGTTATGTTTCTTAACTTGTATAATTTATCGGCCAGTCTAAAAGAAATAGTTATGAGTGAACAAAAATGTTGGAGAATGTGTTAATGATAATAAAGGAAGAGATGAAAAAGAAAAATAATTGTTTTAAGGAAAAGAACAAGACTTATGAATATTTCAATATTATTATTTTAAACTTTTATAAAATATAATATTTTACAAAATTGTTAAATATCAAAAGAATTTATTAAACAAATTAGTAGCTTTTGAAGCTAAACGATAATAAGTCTAAGAGTTTCGCTTTCCAAGACATAACATTTTCTATCTCCTAACTAAAAATACGCATGCATACCAAAACGAATCAGCATGTTTGTTTATTCTTTCGTTCAGCAACATAAAATATTAACGCAACCCAGAATGAAGAATCCCGACCTGACCGACACAAGTCCTACGTCCTTCTAAAAGATCAAATTTTGGTATTACCGAAATCAAAAGAAAAACGACACTCCAGAAAATCTTAAACGCAGGACCGAAGGATAACAGACCATTGAGAGCGGGCCAGAGAGAGAGAGAGGCCAGTAATGGCTCTGTCATCGTCATCAGCCACCGCTATCTCTCAAAAGGGTATCATCGTTACGGTGCCGGTTCTCGTTCTTTTCGCCTCCGCCGCCGCTATTGCCTTGTTCTTTTTGTTTTCTTCTTTTTCTTCATGTTCTTGTCCACCTCCGTCGCCATCTTTCGGCGGTGGTTTCAGCCGTGGCACTAGTGGGGAGGTGGCAGGAAGGATATCGGCAACCCTAGAGGATATCGAGTGGGTCAAGGGTCAGATCCTAGTTAATGGGTTGCATATGAAAGATAATGTCTTGAGAAAAGGGATTAATCCTCGTACAAGAGCTGAGCAACTTCAAGATCTCCTTCAGTAATTTCTTTTTCTATTTCTTCTAAGACTGTGGGTAGTATTTTTGTTTAGGAAACTGAAGAAGTGGCACTTTGAGTTAAGGGCATGCTTTTTGGTTCGCGTTGTTAAAGTTCATTACTTGAATTTGAGTTTTGTGTTCAGCATTTTGTTTCCTTGTTAATTTTAGGGCCCGAATATCTTGTGTCCAAGTTTCTGGTGCAAGATAACATCTATTTGGTTGAATTGGACTTTCTTTTCTAAGTTTTGGTGGTGGGGTTGGTTGCATTGGTTTGTATTGAAGTTATTTGTGAATATATGCAAATGTGGGATTTGAAGTGAGCAAATGTTATTATGTGTTTGATTAAAGGCCCAATTTCTTTCATCAATATCTCAGTCCTTAACAAACAGTGGGTAGTGTGTTTAGCTTTATTAGTCAGGATTTACTAAATGTCATCTGTTAAAATGGGTGAAGATGTTTCATCAGAGATCGAAGATGTTTATGTTTGCTTGTTCGTTTGTGGACACATTCACAGTAGCTTCTCTCCTTTTTTTTTTTTCCAAGAGACTCTTCCCAATTGTGGATTCGGCGCCCTGAAATAGTTCTTATTCATTTTGTATGTTTTTCAGGTTCAAAGGCATATCACATTATGAAAGGCCTGAGTCAGAGAATCACACTGCACTTCCATGCCCTGGTGAGCTTCTTGTGGAAGAGCACCATAGCAACTATGGGGAACCTTGGGCAGGTGGGCGTGATGTGTTTGAATTCCTTGCAGAGTCTAGCCACCTAACTCCCAACTCTCAAGTGCTCGAGATTGGTTGTGGCACACTACGTGTTGGCTTACATTTTATCCGATACCTTAGACCTGAACACTACCACTGTCTGGAAAGAGATGAGCTTTCTTTAATGGCTGCATTTAGATATGAGCTTCCTTCTCAGGGCCTTTTACTCAAACGCCCGCTGATTGTGCGAGGAGAGGACATGGATTTTACATCTTTTGGTTCTGTTGCATATGATTTAATATATGCAAGTGCTGTTTTTCTTCATATGCCTGATAACCTTGTGTGGGTTGGACTGGAAAGGTTAGTGAGAAAGTTGAAACCTTATGATGGCCGAATCTTTGTGTCACATAATATAAAGTTCTGTTCGAGACTTGGAGGTGAGGAGTGTACCAAGAGGCTGAGTAGCTTGGGGCTGGAATTTCTTGGGAAGCATGCACATGATAGCTTGCTTTTTAATCACTATGAGATTTGGTTTGAGTTTAGGCGCTCTAAAGCTTAGCATTGCAGAGCTTTGTTTTTATCAATTTTGGTTTTGGGTGATCAGATAAAACGGTGAAACTACCATGGATGTGGATATTCTTGTGTTATTGCATGTGGTTGACTCCAATTTGTTGGTAGAGTTGATTTTTCAATCAACCCCTAGATTCTTTTCTAGCCAGTCTGTGATTGACAGTCTGGTCGATTGGTTCTTCTGGATGGATCATCCGTTTGTGGCTGGAGTTGTCTTGTTCTTTGTATATTTAGATGAAAAAAGGGCGTTCTTACTCATGTATTGCTAAGGCGAGGAATGAATTCATCCACTGATATTTTGTAACTAGTGTAACTTCAAATACAAGCTGCAAGATGACTGTCCATCTTTCATGTTTTCTTGTTTCTTGATCATCACTTGCAATGTAATATAAATGTGAATTATTTTCAACATTGCATGGGATATTCCAGACTTTGTATATAGATCAATTAGCTAAATTGGGTTGCTGTAGATCTAGCTATAATTGCTATTAAAGGGGCATTTCAACGATAACTGAACATGCATGTGCGCATGTGATATACTGACACTTATACTTCGGACACTAGGTGTTTCTGACAAGTGGTGCTCCCAAAGGCAGAACATTAACTTTTCTATCGTGCAAGCTAATCACCAGTTGAAGAGTTGGTGTGTAAGCAGTATCTGTTCTAGGCTGAAGTTGAAGACGGCAAAAGTGGAGCTTATAACATTGAAAAATCATTTTGTGTGCTGAACTACTAAATATATGTTTTAACTATGCCCATGTACGTGACATTGTTGGTGGCATGTCACATGATTCAAGTATGAAGCCGCAGCTATCTCATTTCTTTTTCTGAAACATTAGGCCCCAAGGGGCAGACCAGTTGTGGGGCTTACATGTGAAAAAGTGACGATTTATTCTATGCATCATGACCAACTGCTGACCAAGCAAAAAAAATAAGAAAACAAGGAAATACTGAATGTTTTCCAGTGTCAAGTAACTTGATTCCAGACAAAGCTTCTAACATCACGTGTTACAACGACTACGTTAACAAGTAATTAACACCCTCACCAAAACCAAACCAGATCATGCGACAGTAACTTCTAAAGTAATAAGGAAAACTAAACATGCCCAAACACCACATACCTATTATAATACCTTCTAAGAAACGCCACAAACATTAGGACCCGATGATGTGTAATTCTCACCTGTTTTATCAAGTTAGATCAGATCAGACATTCTTCTTCTATGACGATTAAGTGCAACTCTCAAGTTTGAATCTGATGATGTAACCATCCTGCTTCGTAGAAAGGGAGCTTTATTCGCTTCCAAGCTACTGCATTTGGGGGACTTGACAACTGTCTCTTGTGACCTTTTATTATAATCCTGTAGGATTGCTTTGAGTCGAGTATCCGAGAAACTGAAGGATTGTGAACCTGAAAACTGAACTGAACTTCTTATAGCTGGTCTCCAACTTCTGGCTCGTGCAACAACTTCTTTTTCCGCTGCAATTTGCCTTTGGCGACTTGCTACTGTAGAGGTCATATAACGTGGTAGCGAACTTGTCAAGACTCTTTTTCCCCCAGGAGTAATTTTGGGGGTATCATTTACTTCTTTAAGATTTTTTTTAGGACTTGGTATGTTTTCATTTCCTGATGGGCTTCTGGGTGTCTTTTCCCTATTGTCATGGAGTTCATATGCTGCTGAAAAGAGCTGTTTCATCTTACTCAACAAGATCTCAGCTTCTTGTGTTTGCTGCCTCACTTTCTGACATTCTTCTTCAGCATCTCTCATGTCTCGTGTAATCTCTCGTATCTGCTTCTGCCTTTGCTTGTTGATGTCCTAATGAAAGTCATTTTTAACATTAATTAACTCTCTTTATCTAGACCACAAAATTCATGTCAATACTTTTTGAAATGAATACCTCTGGTAATTCCCTATTGGTCTCGACAGCTCTTGCTCTATTTGCAAAGTTTAAGGAACAGATAGTCTCTCCAGTGTCTTCTTCACATTGGCTTATGTGAACAATCATAAGAACCTTTGAACTTTCACCTGAAGGAATTGGATTTAAACATAGTTAGCTCATCTTCATCATACAAAAGTGAAGCATTATTTGAGTCCTGCAATGACACTTCAATGGAGTAGCCATGACTACGTTGGAAGATGGATTATCACTATTGTAGACAACAACCCACTTCCTTAATTCTATATGGTTAGTTCATTATGTTAACCCCCAAAAACTCTCTGTTTGCAAAAAAGAATTATACTTTTCCACATAGTAAACGACAAGACGGAAGAGAATGATAGAAATTCATCTTCAGAATGCTAATTGACATGTCTCGGTAAATAAATTAGGACAGGGAGTGCTTACCTAAAGAATCTTTGAGGATTTGGGTCAGTTTGCTATTTCTGCAACCATGAAAATAAGTTTCAGGTCAGCCAAATCAAAATTTAACAGTAGCCAAGTGGCATAACATCAAAACCATTAACTTTAGAATATACAAATTCAACATCTTTTAGGCCATCCCCTAGCTTACTCGGTAGATAAGGAAAGACGAGTACAGATGATAAGACAATCCAATCGGAAACTTGCCTGTAAGGTACATGGCCTCTCTTCCTTCTAAGAGCAGCGATAACATCACCTAGAGCAGAAAGTGAGAGATTAATGGCCCTTCCCTCTTCTAGCGTCTGGCCAGTAGCCCCTGTTTTCAGTAGTCTCTCGCTACCTCCAAGATCAACCATCCACATTTTGCTAACCTCTGATTTAGCTTTCAGATCGTTTCCACGTCGAGAGATGGTGATCCTCATCAAGCTAGATATACATATAACTAAAAACATAACGTAATCAACAAACAAGGAAGTCCAAAATGCTTGAGAAAACCATGAACCCACCAGTGCGACCTGCTTGACATCTCATTCACGTTTGTCCATGAAGTGGATCGAGCTCGCTTTCCCTTGGCATACCACCATTTTGCTTTTGAAAAATCTGAGAAATGAACCTCTTTAAGCCCCTCAATTTCCACCAACCCCTTTGGATCTGTTTGAATGTTGAGATTGCTGCAGCAAAGTAGAATCCATCAAGAAAAATGCTTCAAGTTTCCTAGTTGTTGATTCATTCTGGAACCAAGGCAAAATTGTAGTTACCTCCTTGCTAAGGACCCTTGCGATCTATAGGGTGCTTTTGGACCCAGCAGATCTCTCAGATTGCCCATATAAACCTCCAGCATGCTCATTGAAAACGTGAAAGCACATGATTTCTCCAAAGAGGCTTGATGAACAAGTGCCTCAAGAGCTCGAGGAGTGATCCCAGGCTGGTCGTTTGTGCCATCCTGGAGATTGATTCTTAACCCTTGTGGCCCATAAATGAACAACAGTAGTAAAGTACATAACATTAAAACCTGTAACTGACCATTGTAAATGTCTTGCCAGTTCCAGTTTGACCATAAGCCAGTATACAAACGTTGTGCCCATCAAGTGCAGATCTAATGACCGGTTCAACCTCCTCAAAGACATCGTCTACAGGGTATTTTCACCAAATTAAAGACAAGGTGGAAACGAAGTTGCTCACTCCAACCCCCATGAAAAATAGACCACAATTTGAATACTAACCTTGAGTTGCTTCTTGATGGAAAACCTTGTCAAATCTAAAATCCTTCCTACTTCCTAGATATTTAACTTCAATATTCTCCTCCCAAACTGAAATAGGTTCATCATTTCTTCTCTTCACGCTTGATATCAATGGCCTAAGTCGACAAAATACTCTGATACTCCCTGGAAATTAACACCAGGATTGTTCATAGGCCAAATCTGAAAATTGGTAAGTATCATATTCTGACAAAAGAGTTGAATACTACCTTTGGTATCTAGTATCTTATTCAAAGCGTCTCTGCGCTTCTTGTCTAAGGACCTCTCCTTTTTTCTCAATCGTACAATTTCTCCTACAAGATCAATTCACACAACTTGAATAACGGAACTCGCGTTCATTGCTTGCAAGTCACACATGAAAATAACGCAAATCAAAGGATTAAACCAGTCAAAAACTTGTAAACATTTTAGGTCCAGGATTCCTCGACAAACCTACCTTCTATAGTCACTATGGACTGCTCAATCTCGTTCTTTTCATGCTCAGGAACAACACCAACATCTGTGGAAATGGTGGGAGGTGAAATTAAATCCTGAGATTCAGACACTGGTAATACATCTCCCTGGTAATCCAGGTTTGATCTCGTACTGAATGGTGTCAGCGACAGTTTTGCATCAACTGCAGGTGGTAGCATCTGTTCCTTTTCAGTAGAGATGAACATTCCTTAAGCTCATAAAAGGTTGAAAAACCAGGCCGACCTTAAAGGTCACTAAAATATTGGTAGGAAGGCACTTGCTTGAACAGTACCCCAACAGAAGCAGAGTAGAAGTGAAGCCATATGAGTCCAGTTCAGACGCGAGCAGAAGTCAGGTGTGCTTGGAAAAGAGAATATCTTCCTCATCCAAAAAGAGGAATACTCTTCCACCAAAAAGCTCAACCTACCATGCCATTTAGGCAAGCTAAAACAATGGTGACAGAAACAAATAAAGCTCAAGATGAAGTGTAAACTAAGTCAAGTCACCTATACTTGGAAAAGAACCCAAAAACTCCATACAAGAAACTGGGTTCAGAACTGCCAAAATCCCAGAAAAAGCAGTAAGAACCAGGATAAGCAAGATGATAATAAAAAAAGAAAAGACTAATGCTGATGGTAGAGTTGAACCATTTAAAATTTTCAAAGGAACCGAAGAAACAATGGAAGATCAAGATTTTAAGCAAGAAGTCAAAGAAGGCTAGTTTTTTTTTTTCAAAAGCTCTGAAAGGAATGTAGAAAACCCAAGTCGTAAATAGCTTTCAAGTTTCAATGATTGAACACTTTATGGAAACTGAATAGGATGTGAAGGGTTTTATGTGCACTAGAGGTAAAAAAAAGGTCATGGTTGCAAACGCAAACAGATTAGCATAAGGAATGAGATTGTTTTTTCATTCTATGCTTTGGTTGGATCTCTATGCATGAACTGTAAAGTTTTATGTCAGGTGAGGAGCGGGGGGAGCGGAGAGTTGCAAAAGTTGGAATCTACGAGTGAAAGACAAATCGGTTCAAGTGAGAGCGCTTTTCTGATGCAGGGATTGCTTCTTCTGGATGTACAGGTATCGGAAGACTGAGGACCGACTCCACATTTGGCTGGTTTACTGTCGTGGCGATGTTTTGGGCGTGGTTAATTTAACGGTTTGCCCTTTGACAAGGTTAACACTTTAACTGTAAACCTGTAATAATTTGTGGGTACAGAAATTAAGAAGCTCCTTAGATAGGAGATAGATAGACACATAGACGTTGACTTTTAGGCTGCTGGATTCTGTAAAATTTTCGCTCCAAGTATAGCATCACTATGTCTATGCTGCCTATGGCAAACCTCTAAGCATATTCAAATTCGGGAAAAAAAAACTAAAAATAAAAGGTCGAGACATTGAGTAGTATCACGCTACCAAAATATTTACTTGGTAATGGTCATCGAAGATGATTATGAGCATAAACAGGGAAATGAACTTTGTTGTAATATGGATCAGGCTAGGGTTTGCCATAGATTTGCTGAAGATACATTATTCCATTTCGCTCACATCCCCCACTAAATAAACTGCGGCCTTTTGACTCCTCGACTGATACTACTATAGAGGCCATCGATAGATTTTCTTCAGTGACTCAGGTAGTAACCGCTAGCCAGATCCAATAACCACAATTACATTCAAAAAGAAATTGGAATAATGATATCAATTATTAAATAGGAAAAAGAATAAGGACCGCATAATCTCTGCCATTTGGATATTACAATGTGCAAAGGAGAGACTAACAAGTTGATACTCGAATTACAAATGTACAGATCATGGTGATTCGGGCATGGATGGGGGAGAGACATTCAAAGCCCCATTCACAACTCTGAGTTTCCATTCCTTATTGGGCTCCACAATGCCGAGCAAACACGCAAGTTCCTCACTAACGGATTACAATGGATTAGCCCATCGGTCAACTCCTACCAATTTAACAATTTACTTTTTAAATTGGGTTTGAGTCTTGATTGTCGAAGCCCAGACTTATTCAAGACTCAATTTTTTTAATTAAAATAATATTATTTTGATTAAAATAATTAAACCTCGAGCGAGTATAGGTCTGAGCTTGACTTATAGATCGATCCATTAAAAATAACTAAATTTCAGTCCATGAGCGAAGAATTGTCATCTCTATTCTTCACTGGTGCAATATTTCGAAATACAAATACAATACAAGTGTAATTGTTATCTTAATCTAAGCCGATTTAGTTAGGGGCGTCAATTTTGGGCTGAGTTGACCAGGCCATGACCCAAAACAGTAGCCGAGGTCGGGCCGAGCACGGGTTGGCCTGTGGTTGGATCGGAAAAACAAAAAAATGTCATTTTGCCAATTTAAAAAAAAAGTAAGGATAGATCGGGCCGACCAACTTCGGCCATTGGGCCATTCAACCTTCTGGCCCGACCGACCTACCCATTAATATCCCTAGACTTGGTCAACCGCATTTGACTTTATTCCCACACTAAACTTTCAAACTTTATTCAATACAATATCAATATATCATATGCTCATTAGGTTTTCGTTTTTTCTATTTTAATCTTTTATACAATAGTTACTAATAAATCTTTTATATTTTATTAAAATAAATAAGTAAAAACTATTTATAAAGTAATATATACTTAATTATTAAAACTATTTTAGTTAAAATTTATGTATCTTAAAAAATTCTAAATTCAAAATATTTTATTAATTAACTATAAAATTTTAAAAAATTATATTCTAAAGTACAATTTTAATTGTAACGTATTTATAAAATAAAATTATATTATTCATGATTCTTGTTAGTGCTTAATATTAAATAATAGATATTTAGTTAATAGTCAATTAGATTATGATAAAAACAAAAAAATAAAAGTAAAAATTCATAATTTTACAAATTAAAATATCAAATAAAATTTTCATTAAATTTAGAAAATATAAAAATCACAATATAAGTAAGCATGCCCTAAATTCACATTCTACCTATAATAATTGCTAATCTCTAGGTGTGAACTTTTGAGAGTATGCGTCTCACTCACTAACTAATTCTCATTTAAGTTGTTCATATTTTTAATATGATCTAACTCACTACAAGAATTATTGAGATACTTTCCAATGTAACTAGAATGCTCATTTATGATAATGTGAGAGATAATTAGGAAATAAGAATTTAATAAACAGTGTGACTGCCAATAACTAGGTTTATGAAGTATGCTGAATAATGTTACATAGTGTTAGCAGGTAAATGAATCTATCATGGAAGCCAAAGGCTTTTAAGGTTAGGAAAACCCAATTTAAAGAATCAAAAGCTTTTTAGAAGTCTACCTTAATACACAATTCCTTGGAGTTTTCTTCCTATTGCACCTTTTGAATAGTTCCTGAACTAGGAAAGTGTTATCTCCAATTGATCATCTTCTCATGAATACTCCTTCGAAACTGTCAACTATTGCTTCTAGAACTAGCTTCAATCTATTTACAAGTATCTTAGTTATTATCTTGTAGATAACATTACAACAAGATATGGGCATACAATCTTTAATGGTTATTGGGGGTTGTGGATCAAAAAGATAAAAGTTTTATTTACTTCCTTTAACAAAGAATTCAAGAACAACTTATTTAACTACTAATCTGGTTGATCATGTGTTTGTTGGAAGAAATGAGCATTATAAACATCTAGGAAAGGAGAAAAGGGCACTTTCCACCTCATTTTCCTTAAATGATTGAATTAAAATTTTCGCTAAATTATTGGAAATATCGAATTTAACAATTCTCTTCAAATCTTTTATAGTGGATGAACCATCTAATCCTAAGCTAATAATGTTATAGAATAATTTATAGGCCTCCCCCTATAATTTCTTCTTATTAGTGAACATTATATCATTTTCATCCCTCTATAAGGTTATCTTATTAATGTTCCTCCTTTTCAATATGAACCTATGATAGAAGTTTGTACTCCTATCCCCTTCCTTTAACTAGATAGCCACAAATTGACAATGCGTCGTAACGCTAGTCAAAATAAAATAACTAGATTACTACTATAGTAGTCGTGAGTCTAGGTCGATCTCACAGAGGGTGTGTGTAAAGTTGTTGAAATGAAATTAATCGATGTTTAGGTTTAACTGGGTGGGTTTTGAATTTTGAAATAAGAAAATAAAATAAAACTAACCTAATGAAAACAAATTAAAAAGATATGTGAAAAATGATAAAAGTGGGGAATTCGATAAGGACTCAGTTCTTTAGTTCAATCTTGGCCTATACCCTAATTAAATATATTTCATAGATTTGTTGTTCTCAAACCTCTCCTAGCAACTATTAATCGTGGTTAATAATTAACCCGTGTTTTCCCTTAGGTAGTTTTTAATCAAGATACGATTGTTAATTAAATCTAACCACCGAATAACCTAGGATATGATTCTCTATATTTAATTAGACAGTATCATTATGAATTGGGAAAACTGATTAATCAAGGCAACAACCATATACGATGCATCATTTAACTTAGGTTATGTTATCCCTAATGATTATGAATCATTAGTCGTTACATATGAATTTCAACATAATAATTACAGATTATATCGAAATTCTAGCAATGAGTTTGCAAATAAACAATTTAATGAACTCATTAAAATTATTTTTCACAATACCCAATTCAATCAACACAAGATAACATAATCAATTCCTAATGAGAGAAAGAAACAACAAAAACAGTGAAATACACTTAACCCAGGTCGTTGGTGTCAACGTCACCTTCAATTTGGAGTCAGGACATCTAGCCTTTTATGGGTCTCTCCCAAGAAAATGCTTAAGCCCCCACATTATAACCCCAACTAAAGACCCCCTATTTGCTCTTCCCTATTGCGCCTCCTCTTTATGCTATTGTTCTCTCTTCGCTCTACTGTTTTGTGATTTGACAAATTAATCTATGGTTCATCTACAGTAAACGTTTTCATTTAAAACCAACGCCTCTGCTACGTCTACGTTTAGCACAGTTGTCTGCGTTAAACACAAACATCTAAGCTTCGTTTTTTAGGTCCTTCAAATGTCCAACGTGCTGCGTCGTTTTCTCCTAGTTGCTCCTATTTTGTTTTTGGTCTTGTTTTAATCCACCTTATGCGTTGCATTTTGCTTCTTCCTAACAACCTCTTCTCTTCCTCTTTTGCTACATTTTCTTCTCACCTTGGTGCTGTTTTATTGATGTCCACCATCCTTTAAATTTATGTTCTTGCATTAAACATGCACATCTTTCTGCTTCCTTATTTTTCCAGCTGTATGTCGTGGCAACTATTGTGTTTTCTTTTTTTCTTGTCTTCTTCTTATCTTTTAATTTTCTTCCTCTTTCTCCATAAAGACAAGTAAAAATTAATCTTCAAAAAATGACCCAAATATTGTGCTTTTGACTCATTTTAACTTCTTTGCTTCCGACTTGTACCTAAAATCACATATGTGTCAAAGTGAGTATCTTAAGCAATTTCATGTCGTTAATTGCTAAGTATTATGAAATAATTAAACAATCAATTAAACACATATCAATCTCCCCCATACTTAGCTTTTGGCCGTCCTCGGGCAAAATATTAAAATTAAGCTCAAAGCTCAAAAACATTGACTCATTTCCCATATGTTCCAAGAATACATAATCATAAACAAAGATGAATGATTTTCAAAAATTATAGTAAGAAGTCAACATTCCAAGCTTTTACTCATGATCATTCAACATTCATGATCTTCAAAAACTGAGCAATCTAATGGTAGACTCGAAAAATATGTTTAAATAAAATATATTCACAGGTACACTCAATACCATTCATAATCATGTCATTCCATAACTTTGCATATCATTTCATTTCTCCACCTAAGGTGAGATGTATTTGGGTCAAGTAACTTGAAAGCCATTAAGCTAGTGAAACAAAGCAACACTCATCAAAAACTGGATACTGTCAGCTATGACGAATGCAACATTTATATTTCACAACCTCATTCAACTCCCACACACAAACCACATGAAGCATATACCAATCCGAAGGAACTGCTCATATAATTTATGCCAACAATACATTGAAACTATAAGAGTGGACCTTCCAAGCCAACATTTACCTCATATTCAACATACTCAAATAACACATTCATTACAACTCTAGGAAGATACATTAATTATGAATAACTTTGCAAACTCATAAGCACTTCCTCCTTGATAAATTAATTTAAACAAAAAAATTCATTCTTTTTCTTTTTCTTTTCTTGTGCTTTTCTCTTTTCTTTCTTTCTTTTCCTTTCTTTTTTTGAACATTTAGAGAAACTACATTAACATGGGAATTTCAATGATAAGACATAACAAAACATCCCAAAATTAACCAACCCACATATATGTATACCCCCACACTTAGAATTTTGTACATCCACAAACTTAACAATCACAAATGTTCCACTAGCTTTATAGCTTGGGTAGGAAATTTGGTTAAGTATAAAGCATGTAATGTGGTTGATACAAAAAGAAAGGCTCATAAGGCTCAAAAGGGGCTTAGCAAGGGAAAAATCATATTAATGGGGTAGGATATTTGGCTAATGTAGCTTATGACACAAAGAATGCCTAATCATTTCTATGATAATGCATGTGATAAAAATGTGGTCTCGAATAGAAATTCAAGGAAAAATCAGGATGTACATGTCATGAAGGTCATATATTATCAAAGGCAATGAGACTGATATATATGTGTCAGTCTAATAAGGCTAAAAATCTCACCGACTTTGTCTACCACTAGCCACTACTCTTCTAAAGATAATGTATATTGACCATTCACAAGAGTAAAAATACATGCTAAAATTGCTATAAAGTTCTCTAGTCAATTCATTTTCTAATCATAACTATATAGTCCTAGAAGCAATAAAAAATGAGAAAATGTTTGTTTCATTTTTTTTATTCTTTCTCTCATTTTGATTGAAAACTTAAAAACAAGCAAGAAACAAAATAACATAGAAACACACATGCAAATAAAAAGTAATGCGGAAATGTAAAGAAGAGAAATTTAATTCCCTTGGGTTGCCTCCCAAGAAGTGCCTTTGTTTAGAGTCGCTGGCTCGGCTCTTTCTCCTCACGTGACAAAATTGTGATCTTCAGGTATTACAGTTAGCGCCACTTCCACGCGAGGTTGTTCCAGATAGCGCCTTAGTTGATCATCATTCCCATTTAACATCCTCCCTATCTTTAGACTTTCGATCTCTACTGCGTCCATGCTTTCTTGAAAGATCTCGAATGTCTCTTCACCTTTTTCCTCCTCGTTTAATTCCTCTAACCTGCTAGGTAAAAGTAAAGAGTCATTCTCAACAACAAAATAGAACTCAGTCTTTAGCTCCGAGCTAAAACATATAGCTTTTTCTAGCTCGAGCTCCTCCTCAACTTCTTCGACACAAGCAATTCGTTGAGGATTGACCTCAAAATTCTCAAGCTCCTTATCACTTTGTAAAGTTTCTGTACAAACATCTATTGGATACACCTCGAGTTGCTACGACTACTCCTTTTCTCTTTGCGATTCCAGATGATCGATATCTCTCCATCAAGGTAATGAATCTTGCTGGAATTGTAGAGCATCCTGTCGAATTTGCTGTACACCTTGCTGAAATAGCTGTTGCATATTCTGTTAGAACTGCTGCATATTCTGTTGAATTTGAATATTGTTAGCAGCAATAATATTAAGCAATTCTTCTAGAGATGTACCTGAGTCATGTTGGCTCTCTAAATCTTGGGCGCTAGACCATGTATTTTGTGGAAATTGCCCTCCATCCTGCTAGAATTGTAGAGTATTCTATTGCAATTACAAAGTATTAGCATTCATAATATTAATCAACTCTTCCAAAGATAGACCGGGGTGGTGATAGGAAGCTTCTAGTTTGTATGAGAATTGCTATGCATCCTGTAAACTATCATAGAAGTAATTTTGATGGTTATTCTATCCATAACCAAAGTTAGGTTAATTAGTGCAACATTGGTTCAAGGATTGAGAATAAGAGTTAAAGAAAAAACTACTTCCATCCATGATATTATTTTATTTATAAATGACAAACGCGAAACAGAATAAAGAAAGGGTCACAAAATAATTGAAAAGAAACCAATTACAAACAAATATATACAAAACACCAATTAAATCACAAACAAAAACTAAAAAACCACACTCCCCGGAAGCAGCGTCAAAATTGACAGTGTGCGTAATGCTAGTCAAAATAAAATAACCAGACTACTACTATAGCAGTGGTGAGTCTAAGTCGATTCCACAGAGAGTGTGTGTAAAGTTGTTGAAATGAAATTAATCAGTGTTTAGGTTTAGCAGGGGGTTTTGGATTTTGAAATAAGAAAATAAAATAAAACTAACCTAATGAAAACAAATTAAAGAAAACATGCGAAAAATGATAAAAGTGGAGAATTCGGTAGGGACTCGATTCTTTGTTTCAATCTCGACCTACACCCTAATTAAACATATTCATTGATTTGTTGTTCTCAAACCTCTCCTAGCAACTATTAATCATGGGTTAATAATTAACCTGAGTTTTCCTTTAGGTAGTGTTTAATCAAGATATGATCGTTAATTAAACCTAACCACCAAATAACCTAAGATACGATATTTAGATTTAATTAGGCAGTAGCATTATGAATTAGAAAAACTGATTAATCAAGGCAACAACCACATACAATGCATCATTTAACCTTGTTTATGTTATCCTTAATGATTACGAATCATTAGTGGCTACACATGAATTTCAACAAAACAATTACGAATTGTATTAAAATTCTAACATAAACGATTCAATGAACACATTAAAATCATCTTTTCACAACACCCAATTCAATCAACGCAAGATAACATAATCAGTTCACAACAAAAACAGTGAAATACACTTATCATCGACGTCGATGCCACCTCTAAATCTATATCGAGATGTCTAGCCCTTTATAGGTCTCTCACAAGAAAATGCTTAAACCCCCATGTTATAACCCCAACAGAAGACCCCCCATCTGCTCTTCCCTATTGCACCTCCTCTCTATGCTACTGTTCTCACTTCACTCTACTGTTCTGTGATTTGATAAATTAACCTGTGGTTCATTTATAGTACACGTTTTCATTTAAAATCAACGTCTCTACTACGTCTGCGTTTAACGCAATTGTCTGCGTTAAACACAAACATCTAAGCTGCATTTTTTAGGTCCTCCAAACATCTAACGTGTTGTTTCAATTCTCCTAGTTACTCTTGTGTCATTTTTTATCTTATTTTAATCCACATTATGCGCTGCATTTTGCTTCTTCCCAGCAATCTTTTCTCTTCCCCTTTTGCTGCCGTTTTCTTCTTACCTTGGTGCCATTTTATTGTTTTCCATCATCCTTTAAATTCATATTCTTGCATTAAACATGCACATCTTTCTACTTCCTTATTTTTCCAATTGCATGCCATGAGCAACTAGAGTTTTTCTTTGCATTTTCTTTTTTTTTCTTGTCTTCTTCTTGTCTTTTTAATTTTCTTCTTCTTGCTCCATAAAGGCAAATGAAAATTAATTATCGAAAAATGGCCCAAATATTTTGCTTGATAGTTGTCAATTGTATGATGTTTTAGGATTTAATTTGTTATATATTTAGTGTGAATTTGAGTGTTGAGTATGTATTTAGGGTTTAATTATGTTAATTTGAGTGCTTTAGTGTTTTTATGGGTTAGACTAAGTATTTGAGCTTAAATGTTATATTTTCGAGGTACCATGATGCGTTTGTTAGTGTTTCAGGATAAAAGGTGAAGAACGGAGAAGATTCGAAGAGTTTTGGGCAAAGACCTAGCCTACGATCGTGGCAGCAAGCCACGATCATGACAAAGAAGGATGAGCTAGCATTAGCCAGGCCACGATCGTGCACATTAGAGCATGATCGTGATAGAAAGCCTCCAAATCAAGCCACAATCGTTCACATTAGGCTATAATCGTGACAGAAAGGTTAAGACGCTGGCCACAATTGTGGCCTACGTTAGGCTGGTAGAAAAATTCAAGTTTCGATAACTTTTTTGGATCATTTTGACCTCGATTTTGACCTAGAGCCTCAAAAGTATAAATAGAATATTACGAGTCAGAGGTAGCAGCTGGAGAGTCTGAAAAAAGAGAGCAATCGCATCATCCAATTCTGAAAAAAAAACCTAGAGAGAAATCGAGCGATTGAGGAAGGAGACAAAGGAAGAGAGACATGAAGAAGAGCTTGACGCGACGTACTTCCCAGAATAGGTGGTTTCCTAATGTCGCTACCTCTCTGACTCCGTTCCTGACGTATTTTCCATTTATTTCAGTTCTATTCATGTATAGAATTGAAATAGGTGTTGAGAATATATTGTGTTGAATGTTGAGTTTGTGTTTATACTCACCTTTG
>JAOTAY010070339.1:0-17203 GCA_025629805.1 Erythroxylum baracoense | reverse complement strand
TAGATCACAAGGACTATTAGGTTTGTCTCAAAAAGCATATATTAATAAAGTTTTAGAGAGATTCAGAATGGATAAATTTTCATCGTCTCCAGTTCCAATTCAGAAAGGAGACAAATTTAGTCTTATATAATTTCCAAAGAATGATATGGAACAAAAATAGATGAAAGGAATTCCTTATTCATCTGTTGTTGGGAGTTTAATATATGATCAAATGTGTACAAGGCCGGACATTAGCGTTGCAGTTGGTATGCTTGGTAGATACCAAAGTAACCCCAAGTTGGATCATTGGAAAGCTGTAAAGAAAGTCTTTAGATATTTGCAAGGAAAAAAGATCATATGCTTACTTATAGGAGGTCCAATTTTCTTGAAGTAATTGGATATTCAAATTCAGATTTTACTGGTTGTGTGGATACTAGAAAATCTACATTTGGCCATATATATCTTTTTGCCGGAGGAGCAATATCATGGAAGAGTGTGAAGTAGTCAATAATTGTTACATCCACCATGGAAGCTGAATTTGTGGCATGTTTTGAGGCTATGGTTCAGGCTAAGTGGTTACGAAACTTTATTTCAGGACTTGGAATAGTAAACAATATTGCCAGGCCGCTGAAAATTTTATTGTGATAATTCCATAATAGTTTTCTTTCTTTTCTAAAAACAAGAAGTATTGTAAAGATGCTAAAGATATGGAATTGAAATACTTTGCCGCTAAAGAAGAGGTTCAGAAACAGAGAGTGTCAATTGAGCACATTAGCACTAATCTTATGATTGCTGACCCTTTGACTAAAAGATTACCGCCCAAAATATTTATGGGGCATATTGAAAGTATGGGCATTATTACTGAGTAAGTATTAATGCATATTATGATGACGTTTATGTTTTATTATAATTGACATTCTGAGCTCATTATTGAATTTGTTTCTGATCAATTCTATGTTTCCCATTTATAGATCATTTTATGGAGAAGACTAACTTTGTAGTACATGGAAAGGAATATGTTGTTTAAATCACATACAACCTCCATGACTCATGTTTATTTCTAATTCTTGATTATTATGACTAATGTATATAATGTGTGTGAAATTTAAAGGAATGATGTATATGACAATGTTACATGAGCCAAGTGGGAGAATGTTAGATTATTATGTCTCATGTAATTAAAAGTACCGACATGATGGATGTGGTAGTTAAGGGTGGTTTTCTCATTTGAAACTACATATAACCGTTACCTCTTTTGGTTCTATTCTTACCTACTAAGATTACTTCTGCGACAACCATCAAATAATTGTAAAAGAATAGAAGTGATAACGAAAGGATAAAAAAATAGAAACGTGGAAGAGATTCAACATCAAACAATGTTATGGATCAAGGTACGAGAATTGATTTTTATGTGAGAATTATATATGTTTAAGATCCTGTAGAATCATATAATAAAGCGAAGAAATTCTACACATAGCAACAGTCAACATCCACACCAATGTAATAACAACAACTTCAGGCAGAAAATACACACAATACATCACTCACGCTGCACTCACAACACACAAACCAGTAGTCCATACACGAAAGACCCATAGCCACAACGACCCAACCACTTTACTTTGTTTTTATTTATTTATTTTTATTATTTTCAACAGTTTTTTCTTTTCAGTTCAACTTTAATTATTATTATTAAGTTGTTTTAAATTTTTTTAATTGGTTATTGTTTATCTTGTTCAGTATGATGAGGCATTCAAAGGCTACTATCAAGACCGCAATAAAGGGAAAATCGCTGGTAATACTTCACTCTACTAATCTACTGCAAGCTCTAAAGCCGGTAATAAAAAGAAGCATGTGCAGATTATGAAAATACTTCTATTTTACCACCTACTAAGTCAGATTTACAAGCATGTCTCGCTTTCAACACCAAAGAGCAAAAACAATAATACTCTGTTATTAAATCTCAGCATATTATTGTGGGTAAGTGTGTAGACTGCCCTTCCCTAGAAGAGTTAGAAGTTAAGGAAAATTTTGACGATATGCTAATCGATATAAGTTGGAAGTACTTTGCATTGATTAGTTGTCCTGTTTTTATTGAATTAACTATGGAGTTTTACACTATCTTTAAATTTGACAAGCCAAACAATTTTACTTTAAGTGCCCTGATGTGATTCAATATATAGATTAATGGGAGTCAAATTCAAATAGAATGTCATTAAGTTCAATTTAGCCTTAGGGTTAATAGATGAAGATAATGCTAATTCGACTCAATACAAAGAATATGTCGTTGACTATAGTGAGTTCAACTCTTTTCAAGCATGGAAATCAATGTCTTATGATCCCTTTCCTTATCATCCCAGTCAATCTAAGGATAGTGATCTCAATAAAATGGAGTGGATTTATATGTAGCATTTTTTAGCCCTTAGTTATTCTGACCGAAAGGCTAATGCATGTACATGTACTAAGGCTAAATTGTTCTTTATTTGGTGTTTAGTGAATAAATTGTGTGTCAATTTAGGTGCTTGGTTGGTGATGCAATTCAGCAATGTTTTATCTTCAAACAAAAATTTTTGTCTTGGTTTTCTCATCACTCGTTTGGCTATTAATTTGAATTTTCTTAATCTAACTGACACCGATATGCATATAACCTGTGAGATGGAACCTTTGGATAGAATTTGCTTAAGCAAGATGGGTGTAATTGAGAAACAAGGGAAAACATGTCGCGATCGCACCAAGAGGTTCATCATCAACATAATGAGGGCACGATAACATTCGACCAACTTTATATCTTTCGACTCCACCAATCTAATAGGATTATCATTATCAGCTGGATAGATTAGAATGCAAAATTTAAAAAATGGAGAAAATTTTGGATGCTCTACTTCAATTTATAGGGTTTGTACCTCCATGCCCTCCGACACCATAATACACATCCTTTCCAATGCTCATATTTCAGGGAAGTCCTCTATTATTTATTTTCTTTGATTATCTTTATTGAATTCTGAGTATTTTATGTATACATTAGGGAAAATGTATGATTCAAGTGTGGGGGAAGGAGTGTTTTCATTATGATGAACTTTGTGACTTTGTTTGGACTCATGATATATTGATTCATATATTAATTATTTCTAATGATAGCTTCATGATTTTTTGATTGTTGTTCATGAATAATTCTTAAGTTAGGATAAATTTTTTGTTTAAGATCTAATGCATAGTGTTTTTATTAACTTATTTCAAGTATCTCATTAATTTTATTGAATCAAAGTGTGTAAGACTTGATGTATTTTTTACACCTATGTGAGCTTTAAGCCTAAAAGCATTCATCACATATGCGCTCATACATATTTTTTTGTTGTGTTATCAAACATAGTTGTCTATGCTAGAACTTGCTTTTGAATACGTGTTGAGACCACATTTTTGATGAATTTGTGTCTAAAGATGATGAGGGCGTTTAGGATAATCATTTTTAACTTAAACAAACCTAGCTTACTTTTTATCCTTAGAATAACCATTCTTTTCTTACGTAATAACCTTGTTATAAGCCAAATTTAACCTTTTTGTCGTTGATATTCTTAATTATTTTGAACCCCTAAATTGAAGGAATTGTATCAGCTTATTTGCATAGGATTTTGACTATTTTTGTGAAAAGTAAACTAGATGATTCAAGTTACACTTTTTTATAGAATGGAGGAGAACTATAAAAAAAACTCCTCTTTGATATTTTTGTTTAAAAAAAGAAAGAAAAGAAAAAAAGAAAGAATGAAGAAAAAGAAAAGAAAGAAAAGAAAAAGTTATTTAAAGAGATGTTATTTGAATCAAGTGAATTTTGATTTAAGTTGAAACTTGTGTAGATAAGTTTGTATGATTCCCTTCAATTTATTTAGCCAAAAAGATTCTTCTTGTCATACCTTACTTAAGCGACATTACAACGCTTATAAAGTCCCTTTGATTTATACATTAGGTTCATTTTGTTTAGTAGTGGAGATATGATTCTTGAGCAAGTTTCTGGAAATAACTTGCTATGTTTTGATTTAAGAGCTTAATGAACCTTAAATACTTTGAGCGTATAGAGTGAAATCCTTATAAGGGTGTCAAATCTTGTTTTTTTGATTTTGATGGAATTGATGAGATGTTATGTTTCAACAATGTGTCCTATGAGTGCTTATTCTCTCGATTGTTATTTTATCTTAACCCTTAAATGTGACTAAATGACTTGAAAGGAGATGAGAGGTTATTGTGAAGATGATTAATGTATTGAATTGATGTATGCTTGAGGAGAAGTATGAGTCTCATATGGGGGAATTAGATAACATGTTATCTTGCTATATTATTTGATATTATCTCCTTTGCTTTAGATTTATTTTGGTGCTTAAATATGAAACGTAATGGTTGTTTTGTTTTAGGAGATGAAACGTGGAGATTGCATCAAATTGGGGGCTCTATTGGTGATAATTACAAAATTTGGATAAAGTGAAGAGATTGTTGCAATTGATAAGGCTGATCACGTAAAGAGTTGGAGTTTAACTGGGGAACTTCTTATTATCCCTATCATGTAGGAGTTTGAATTTGAATTTGTTTTAGATAGACATGTTTATAAGTTAGAATTAGATTAGGATTAGAATAGAAATCCTTACGAAAGGGACATTCCTTATAATAGAAAAAGGTTCTCTCTTCTTATGTTTTTTGTAATTCTTTATTTTTCTTCTATTTTTCTTATTGGAGCAAAAGTCATGTGTGGCTAAAGTCAATATTTCTAATTCAAAGGGATTCAATATTTTAGTTATAACTTTGTGAGGTTTTATGTTCGAAACTTTTATTCATGTTTTAATTCAAGTATTTCTTGTCTTGAGTTATCATGTTTCATGAATGATTAATAATCGATTAATCTGACAATTTAATTTAATATTGATTATCTTATCACTATCAAGGAATTTAATCATCTGTAATTTTCATGAAAGATTGGTACAAGTTATTTATGAATTTCCATATTTAACATATAATAAACAAGAAAACTAAATTGAATTGTTGCAGCTATCTTGATTATTTAATTTAGGGTTTAGTCATTTTCACGAAGCTTATTGCTATGATTTATTTGCTATGGAATTCTATCATACCCAATTAATGGATGATAAATTTCAATTTGTATGCTGGGTTTTAGCTAATAATTTAGGAAAATTTGAGACCTATTACGGCTATCCTAATATATTTAGGACTAATTGCTTGAATCGTAAAAATATTCTTTTTAAAAAAATGATCAATGTTATAATTAGATGAGATCTTTCTCTTGAATCGAAGTTTGGTAATCTTGACTTTCTCATTTTAAATTTAGTTGATTTAAATTATTTTTGTATTAATTTTTATTAATCAATTATTTAATCAAAAAATAAATTAAGAAACTAGTGTTTAGTTCTCTAGGGATTCGACCTGGTTCTGTGACTACTACAAGAAGTTTGGAGAATCAGAATTATTTTGGGAGCTTCGACAACCCTACCAGAAATCAACCAGTGAAGAATCAGAAGAGGAAGAGACAACTGGATGGGAGAAAGTACTCAATGCAATTTTAGACATTAACAAGGCAATTTTAGAAAATGCCAAGGTGTTGAAGAAGACAGTGAAGGAGTAGAGAAGGCAACGTCGAGACATTCGAAGCATTCATAAATACTTCATTGCTCAATGCATGGAGATTCCACCTCCAACACCGTCGCCATCACCACCTCAATCGCCATGACTGGTTTTTATCCTTTAACCCTTATCTTTTTATTTTTTTTATTCTTATTTTTTCTTGCCATTTTTTCTCACCTTCTGTGTTATTTTTTCTTCTCACATTAAGGAAAATATGTTGTCCAAGTGTGGGGAAAGTTGTGTACATTATATGCTTTTATTTTGCGTGTGAATTTTGCATATTGTATGTTAGTCTTGTTTAGGTTTTCATGATGTGACTCATGTGAATGTGTCAATGGCTAGAACTTAGTGGAATTAGTTTAGCTTTGAACATAGTCTTTTAGGTTGTAAAGATTTATTATCTTGTGAAATTAGTGTCCTAGGTCAATTTGGTTAAATATGCATGTTAATTAGGATATGGAGTTAGTTCATTCACCCTAGGAATTTTCCAAATACAATTATAATTTTAAGTCAATTAAATAAGTAGCATCTTTGGTATCCTTTCATAAGAATGATTAGCTAAAGAAATGAGGTAGGCAATAAATGTGAAAAACGGTGTGTATTTCTTAAATAAATAACTATTATGCTGGCCTGCTGCTTATAAATAGAGCTAGTGGCTAGCTGAGAATGTGATATAGTTAAGTAATTGGGGGACATTCATCACAAATGTTTGTCTTCACTTTAAAAGGCTTGAATGACATTCCATCCAAGTAAATTAATAAAATATTACCTAGTTGAGTAAAAGAGGGACATTCATTATAAATGTTTGCCCTCGTGTCAAAAGACTAGGTCAATATCAATGAAAATTAACAAAAATATTGCCTTGATAAATAGAACCTACCAATCTTTGTGAATAGCTTGAATTTTCATGAAAAGCTACTTAAGGATAGTTATAATTTTGATTGACCAAATGTGTGTGCGTAAGTGATAGGGGTGAACGAATATGCATCAAGTTCTTGTTTAGTATGCATATTTAGTCCAAAGTGTTTAGCTACAAATTTCATAAGTTAATAAGTTAGAACAATTTGAAGGATTGTGTTTAAAGTTAAATTAGTTTCGTGAAGTTCAATGTCATTGTACCAATATTGCATATACATGCCTATATGTGTTATTGTTTGGTGTGATGGGTTTTGTTTGTTTTGCTTTTGCTTGAGCATAAGCAAAAGTTCAAGTATGGGGATGTTGATAGTTATAAGCTGCATTATATTTTAAAGGGTAATTTAGTATCTTTTTAGTTTTTAATTAGATTATTTGTGCATGTTTAGGGTCAGAATTGTGTTAGTGTGATTATGTGTTTTTGTTTTCGAGTGTTATGTGGTTTAGAGCATGTTATCGAGCTTTAATTTTGTGTGCTTGAGGTGTTTGAGATCAGGTAAAGAAGATCGGAGAAGATTTGGAAAAGCTCGAAGGAGGAGAGGAGCCAAGGCCACAATCGTGACATGTCAGTCACGATCGTGACAGAAGCAACCCAGTCAAGGTCACGATCATGACAGAAGCAAAATAGGGCCATGCCATGATCATGACTTATTGGCCATGATCGTGATAAAAGTCCAACTTTAAGTGTCATGATCGTGACTCGTTGACCATGATTGTGACAAGCATGATAATAGACACGGGCATTAATTGTCAACTTAACTTTTTAGGCTAGGGTAAAACCTAGTTTGCGAAAATATAAAATAAAGAAAACCTAAAAAGGAGCCTCCATTTGCTAGATTGTAAAGAACCAAGGGGGAGAGAGAAGAGGAGAGAGGAAGAAGGAGTAGCTACCCCTGCTGCCACTGCCTGTCCACTCCTTGTAAACTTCTTCATTTCATTTTATCATTTCTTTCATTTGATGTATAAGATGGATATGATGATGATGAATTTAGGTTTAAAGATGTTCTAAACTCTCTTGGGGATTTGTTCTTGAATCAAAGTTAATTTGATTTCTTTTGATGTTAATGTGTTAGTTATTGTGATTGTTTGTCGTATTTGAATGCTTCTTTAACAAATTCAGAGAGTGAACCAATAGCCAAATGATTAGGATGGGTAATGAGAGTTAAACAATCTAATAGATCATACGAACAATCTAATCGGTAATTTATAAGAAGAGAGATTTTGTGTGAGGACTCCATTGTCTATTAAAGTGCTTAAGATCTAATTAGATGTGTAGGTTATTTGCTAATTGAGATATTGTAATTCCTTAATTCAATTTAAGTAGTGTTATTTAGGGTTAAAGATTGAACTCGAGAGAGAAAAATCCACCCTTCAAAATTCTAGGATTGATACCGAGTTAACTTAAAAATAATCAAGTTAGCATTAGATGATAGGATAAATCTCCCTTCTCTCATAATTGGTTAATCTTCCTTATGTGAATTTTCAATTGTTAATTGGTTGTGCTCAATTTTGATTTCCTTGCATTAATTTAGAATTTTAATTTTCAAAACTATCCGTATTCAATTGCTTAATTTTTTGCCCATTTTTATTTTCATTTTAATTACATTTTTAGGCCTTAGAAAAGTTAGGATTTGATTAGTTCACTAATTCCTCGTGGTATTGACATCTCATATACTAGGCTTAACACCTATGCACTTGCAAAATATTGAGGGTTTTATAAAATTAAAACTTGCTCAACAATAATCAAAAGGATACATATATCCTTGTATGTAACTTTATGATTCTCATCATGTTGATTTAACTAATATGGCATAAAAGGTTAGCCCCAATTATCCAACTTTATATTCTTGTCATTTGTGATAAGCATAAGTCTCCTTTGATTCAACACATACAAACTATTTGTATAAAATTAGATCACTCACCGTCGCGACTGCCTCGCGGTCGCGAGGCGCACGCTGAATGCGCCCTCTCACGATCGCGAGCCCTCGCGATCGTACCGCGGTACGATCGCGACAATCGCGTCTGTCGCCAGAGTCGCAATCGTACCTTGTTACGATCGCGACAATTCATCAATGTAGCGATCGCGACCCCCTTTGATTCGTTGCGATCGTACCGCGGTACAATATATTCTCTTATACACTTGGCATATAATTATTCCCACTTCCATGATCTGTAAGATTTCCTCAAGTATTCAAAATATTTTTCTCTTCTTTTCATGCACATTTGATATTTCGTCTGTGATCATAATCACTAACCAATCCTACCTCTCCTCTTTCTTTCACTCCCTTTAATTTCCCTGGTTCAACCCTTTGTCTGAAAGCGGGATGTTACACAACCCCTTTTACTTTTACTTAACAATCTATTTTTTATCATGCTTTGAACATTAGAATAATGATGAATCTAAATTCACTATTAAATACTTACAAGAAAGAATTAGAAATACTTATGATCTCTATCATATCTTGAATAGGCAAGAAAAATCATGCAATCTTTTTTCTTCTTATGATAACTATTGTCATACTATAGCAAATGCATTTAATTAATGTCCATGTTTATGCTTTTAGTAGGCTAACTTAAGTGGAACAATTCCAACAAAGTACTATACCTTTCAGGCCTACTTTATGCAACCTCTTTCATCTTGCTATCATGGTCTAACATGTTGTCATCAAAGTTTGTAGGACATTATCAACGCAAAATGTCAATAAATTTTGTCATATATATTATTTTGACGTATCTCTAAAACTTTGTCACCGAATCCTCAACAAGGATCATAGCAAAATACATAATGGGCATACAATTTTCTATCTAACTTAGAGAACTCTTATTAATCATATCCTATGTCTAAGAAGTTTGGTTTACTAACTTAGTATCAACTTCTCTAAATAAGGTAAATTCCACTCAAAACAGAATATAAATGTAAGAAAATTAAATCATTGACTATACGTCATAACAACCAAATGAGATTAGGAATTTAATCTTGTATTTGGTTACTTTCACTATTTTATTCAAAATAATAGCTCTCACTACTATTTGAAAAGATTACTCTAATCTTTCTAATGGGCCAGAATCTTATTCAAATATAGTTGATCATGAATTTGCTAAACAAACCAATTAAACTTAAAATGGGTATATAAATTCTTTATCAATCACATCATATGTGACTTCTAGATCCGTTAGGTGAGAACTCTTGTCAAAACATATCTTATATGTAATTCCTAACCTTGCCACTAAATTCAAGTGATCACGAGTTTGCTTATCCAAATCACAAAAATTTAGTTAAGTAGAACCCACTGTTATAAGACTAAATATATTCAGGTTAAAGCGACCATGGATTTGCTTAATAAACCTAACAATTGAAGGATTGCATATGTGTAGTGGAAATAAAATTGCAATCCTAAATTCATTTATTGCATTTAATATTCATTCTAATAGAAAGAATAGGCAAAAACAAATACCTGGAATTTGTGAGGATTAATCGGTAATGAACTTCAAAAATACGAAGTCTCTATGCACTCCACCGAGAAATACATCCCGCTTTTAACACTTGATATGACTATGGAGGATTTTGAAGAACTCTTTCTTCATGAATTGAACAAAACAATTTTATCTCTTTCTCTCTTGTTTTTTCTTAAACGTAGAGAACACAAAAGAAGTTTAAAAACCTCTTTTCTTCCTTTGCTGTTTTTAAACATACATTCCAAAAGACAAAAAAACCTCTTTTATTAAAAACCAAAAACCAAAAACCAAACCAAGGCAAGGTGATGTTTTACCATCCGACACCTTTTTACCCTTTTGATTAACTCCTTTTTAAATTATTATTATTATTTATAAAAGGAAATAAAAAACTATTTAATTGTATTCATTTATTTTGCACAATAGAGTTTCCAATATTAATTATATTTTCTATGCTAGCAAAAAAAATGCCATATAGAATATTTAATAAATTATCTCATAATAAATTAAATAATCATAAACAGGAAATATTACACTCGTAAATGTGTGACCACATAAGTTTATCACTAAGTCAGTAGTAATTAATTCAATTAATTACTAAATGAAGGTTGGCGTTTAACAACACTCCTCAACAACCGGATAGTGTGAAGTAATAATCTTACAAAAATGGAACCTGGTTAAGGATAATGTATTATTACCTTCCATCATTAAAACTCTGGATTATCCTAAGACATGGTTTAACTATCAAACCCTATTAGATAACCAACTATGTTATATTTCGATCATTAATGATTGGCGAATGACTTAAGAAACTCCTTTCCTCACTCATTTAATCGCCATGGCTAAGGTCTTGATATAACCATTAAGATCAATGACAACATATAGCTCAAACTCATTACCTAGAGTCGATGGATCTCTTCTTGACTTGCCACTAATCAGATAAGTACTTAATTATATCCAATGACCATTCAACTAGCATTTTTACACACTAGGTGTCTGACATCAAAACATAATAAATGACTATGATGATCTCAAGTCAAAAGAAAAATATACATTTCAATCCTTATGAGAATATCCCACTTGACAGTTCATAGGTAATATTAACCATTGGGAATTCTCAGTTTGGTCAGTTCAATGATCATATCTCCATATGCATCATCTATATATGTAACTTAGTAAATGAGATCTACTAATATCCATCCAATAGATACTATTACATACATATTGATCTAATCGAATCATTAAAGTCCTTCCTTGATGATTCTATTATCAATAACACTTTTAAATTAAACCCTAAAGACTTGATCCTCATTATTATAATCTCCATTATAATGGCAAGTGTATAAATATAATCAAGGACTTATCATATTAGGATAAAAGCAATACACATAATATGATAATACAATCATTTGCCATTTTATTAAACAAAGTTAATAATCACAAAACAAAGGTGTTCAATCTATCACATAACGATTGGGTCATTGGCATAATTCCAACAATCTCCCACTTGACCTAGAGCCAATTGATCATGAACTTTAATCCTATTTTCTACTTGTGCTTATCAAACTCCTTTGATCCAAGCTCCTTAGTGAAGGGATCTGTAGCATTCTCCTTTCCTTCAACCTTGTGAATTTGAACATCCTAACACTCAACAATTTCACTAATTAGATGAAACTTTCGCATAACATGTTTGGATCTTTGGTGTGACCTTGGTTCCTTGGCTTGTGCAATAGCATCGGTATTGTCACACAATAAAGGAACAACTTCCTTTATCAAACCACACCAAGTTTAATTAAGAACTTTTTCATCCAAACAACTTCCTTAGCTGCATGCGATGCAGCTATGTATTCTACTTCAATTACCGAATTAGCTACAGTAGCTTGCTTAGAACTTTTGCACCTAACTGCTCCTCCATTCAAATAGAATATAACAAGAGGAAATTTTGATATCATCCTTACCTGATGTAAAGCTAGCATTAATATAACCTATTAGCTTTAATTCAAAATCTCCGTATATGAGGAATTGGCCCATAGCTCTTCTTAACTACTTAAGGATGGTTTTAACCACTTTTCAATGTTCCACACCTGGGTAACCTTGATACTTGCTCATTATTCCTAGCGTATAGGCTACATCGAGCCTTATACATGTCATGGTATACATGATAGCTCCCACTGTACTGGTATATAGGACCCTACTTATGCGCTCTCTTTCTTCTAGGGTTTTAGGACAATCCTCCCTACTAAGAGAAATTCTAGTGCCTATTAGTAGATAGCCTTTTCTAGAATTTTCCATTTGTGATAACTTTTTAAGATAGTATCAATGTACATAGATTGGGAGAGGCCTAGCAACTTCCTTGATCTATCTTTATAGATCTTAATGCCAAGAATGTAAGCTGCTTCTCCTAAATCCTTCACGGGGAACTATTCAGATAGCCCAATCTGTCTTTTACATAGCTAGTACATCATTTTTTATTAGCAATATGTCATCTACATACAGCACTAGAAAAATAACTACGCTCCCACTAACCTTCTTGTATACACATGCCTCTTCTTCGCATATAACAAAATCAAACTTTTTGATTGTTCTATTGAAGTGAATATTCCAACATCGTGAAGCTTGCTTTAATCTATAAATGGATCTTTTTACCTTACATACTTTATTAGGAGCATATCGAAATGTGAAACCTTCAAGTTGAGTCATATAGACATCTTCCTTGAGCTCTCTATTAAGAAACGTTGTTTTCACATCCATTTGTCATATCTCATAATCATAATATGCAACTATAGCAAGTAGAATTTGAATATATTTGAGTATTGCCACAGGGGAAAATTTTTCATCATAATCAATAACTTTCTTTTAATTATATCCCTTAGCAACAAGATGGGCTTTATAAGTTTCAACCTCCCGTCTACTTTTTCTTAAATACCCATTTACATCCTATGGGTTGTATATCCTTTGAGGGATCAACTAAAGTCCATACTTATTGATTCTCATAGATTCTAACTCAGACTTGGACTTGCCATAGCCTCTTCGTAAGTCTTAAGGTTATCATCAATATATGGGATATCATAAATATGAATATCCTCATCACCTTGCACTATTATGTTTAATCCATTTGGTGCATAACGATCCCTAGTAGACCTTCTAAGAGGCTCATCTGCAATAGGTTCTTCCTCTACTTCATCTTGTTATTGCACTGGTTCTTGGACAGGTTCATTAACCGGTCCATTCTCCTCAATGGTTGAGGCTGGTACCCTTTGTGTCAACTTCAAGACATCAAGTAAAGGCTGCTCAATATCCATCTGTTGCTCTTGAGCTTGTGTTCACTTATCAGAATCTGGAATTTCATCAAGATATATTTCTACACCATGACTTCCTCCATTAAGGAACTCCCTTTCTAAAAAGGTTGCATTTCTGGCCACAAACACTTCTTGTTCATAATGGTGATAGAAATAGTATCTCATAGTTTCCTTGGGATTGCCAATAAATCTACACTTGTCAAACCTCGCTTCAAGCTTATCTGACAGCAATTTCTTGATATAAGCTGGACAACCCAAACCTTCAAATGTTTTAGGTTAGGCTTACATCCTTTCCACATCTCATATGGAGTTTTAATGACTGCTTTAGTAGGAACTTTGTTTAATAAATAGGCAACGACTTCTAAAGCATATCCCCATAGGAAGATAGGAAGATCAGTTAACCCCATCATGGATCTCACCATATCCAATAAAGTTCGACTTCTCCTTTCCGAAACACCATTATGATGTGGTATTCCTGGAGAAGTCCACTGAGACAAGATTCAATCTTACCTTAGATAATCAACAAAATCATCACTAAGATACTCACGGTCACGATCAGATCTTAGTGCCTTTATATTCTTACCAGTATGTTTTGCACTTCACTACAGAATCTTTTGAACATTTCAAGTGATTCAGACTTATATTTCATAAGAAACACAAATCCATATCTTGACATATCATCAATGAAGGTGATAAAGTAAGAATATCCACCTTTAGTATGAACTTTCATAGGCCTATATACATTAGTATGTATGAATCCTAAAAGTTCACTAGCTCTCTCTCTAGATCCAGTGAAAGGAGATTTGGTCATTTCGCTTTGGAGACAAGATGCATAAGTTTCATATGATTCATAATCATATTAACCAAGTCATCCTTCCTTGTATAACTTGTTTTCTCTTTTCTCACTAATGTGACTAAGTCTACAATGCCAAAGGTAAGTTTCATTTACTTGATTACCTCTCTTCCTTTTTTGAATAGAAACATTCATAATTGAATAAACAGCTATTTCAGGTAAGACATAAAGACCATATTGTAAATAACCACTTACATATAATTCATGACCATGAAATATATTACATTGGTTATTCCTAAAGATTGTATGAAATCCACACTTATCTAATTATGAAATGGAAATAATGTTCGCAACAAACTTAGAAATATAATAACAATCTTGTAACAATAAAGTCTTTCCTATAGGCATAATAAGAGAAATAATTCCTATAATTAGGACACCAATACTTGCTCCATTCCCAACTTGCAGCTGGATTTCTCCCTTCTTCAATCTCTTACCAATCTTTAGACCCTGTAACATATTGCAGATGTTAAAGCTATGATCAATATCTAAAACTCATTTAGTATAGTCAATAATAGTTAAAGAAATCATGAAAACATTTTTCATAAATGTCTCACCTTGTTTCTTGCCTTTCAAAGTAGCCAAATACTCTGGACAGTTCCTTTTCCAATGTCCCTTCTTTGTACAGAAGAAGCATTCAGCATCCTTTTGGTCAAATTTCTTCTCCTTACCCTTAGATTTGTTCCAAACAACCTAACTGTAAGATTATTTTTCTTGGGCTTCTTCTTGCCCTTATACTTGCACTTAGAAGAGTTACCAACTAGATTCACATGCCCTGACACTTTCACCTTCTCAGATGATGCTACTTGATTTTTATAATTGATCAACAAGTTACGCATTTCATGAAGATCGCAGTACATCTCGTTTATGTTAAAGTTAATAATGAATAGTGAAAAATTATCAGTAAGAAACTGTAAGATCAAATCTTATAATAGTTCTTTCCCTAATGAACATCCTAACTACTCAAGTTGTTCTATAAGATCAATCATCTTAAGAACATAGGGCCCCACAGTAGATTTAGGATTCAGTCCAAACTTAAATAGGGAGTTAGATAACTGGTATCTAGCAGTCCTACTTTGTGACCCATACATCTTCTTAACATGCTCAATGATTTGTGGAGGGTTCTTACCCTCATGTTGCCTTTGGAGTTCAGAACTCATTAATGCCAGAATAATGCACTTGGCATTACTAGTTTGCTCATTGTACTTCATATATGCATCCGATGCATTAGCATCATCATTTTCCTCAAAAGGTGCTTCTGTTACGGGTTTATCGATCACATCGATAAGTTTCTCATGCATGAGAACAATTATCATATTGCGGTACCAATCATCAAAATTATTGCTCGCTAGCTTATTAGCATCAAGAATGCTTCGTAGTGATATAGTAGACATTTTGAGAAATCTAACAAAAAAAGAAAATACCAAAATAAAAACATAATCATATATCATTAAGACATGGACTTTTATCTAAATGATATAAAATCTTTAAAAACATGAATAAGCCCCTTGGTTGTCAAATCATTACTCATGCATAATTAAAGAGAAGTAAATTACTTATTTTTCATATAAAATTTATAGTAGGCTCAATACTATATAATCCCTGGTTGTCAAGTTATGCCTATTAATATAGTTGAGTTTATCTATCTAAGTGACGGAGAATTAATTAATATTATACTCCCTAGGTAGTCTAGGCTAAAAGTATAAAATTAAGTAAATTTTCCTCACATGCATCATTTACAATAGAAAATATTATTTATCCCTGAACTACAAGTCACCCAGTTATCATGTCATTCCTTGTAAAATAAATAAATATTATTATCTACTTAGTTGGAAAAATCCCTTTTGATAAAACATCATATACTATATCAAAATAAACTCAATAATTTTAAAGGGTCAAGATTTTATGTTGTTAAAACAATTTTGATAACACTACTAATCATATCACTTTTTTATACAATATTCTTACAGAAAATTTTAATGTTAGAATATAGGTAACTTATAACAATTGCACTATAATTAAATTAGAATAAACCATCATATAATGACATGAATGGATAATAATCATCAATTATCATTTGATAACATTTATCATTTATTCTAGAGGCTTAAACCATCACTATAATTAAAAATTGATTACACATATTGCACATCCCCTGCATATTCCTTATACAAATTCTACTCCATTAACCTTATTTATTTATTATTATTGTGCATCATATGCCGATTGTGATTCCATTGCAAAAGCGTGCAATTCTACATTAATTATCAGTAACTCGTTTACTGGAAAGAAAAAAAATTTCGTTTGTTTCAATTCGTGGCAACAATTTCAAAAATATTGCAATTTCAAATGATGTAAACGCAATTGCAGAAGGATTTCAATTTCAAGTCACCCAGCGATAGTCAGTTGTAACTTTCGTATACCTTTCTAGTATGATGTAAGCACAAAACCTAGCTTTGATACCAATTAAAGGATTACATATGCGTAGCGGAAATAAAATTGCAATCCTAAACCCATTTATTACGTTTAATATTCATACTAATAGCAAGAACAGACAAAAACAAATGATTGAAATTTGCAAGGATTAATCGATAATGAACTTCAAAAATACGAAGTCTCTATGCACTCAACATCGAGAAATACTTCCCGCTTTCACACTTAATATGGTTAATTATGGAGGATTTTGAAGAACTCTTTATTCTAGAATGGAACAAAACAATTTCGTCTCTTTCTCTCTTGTTGTTTTTTTTTTAAAACGTAAAGAACACAAAAGAAGTTTTAAAAACTCCTTTCTTTCTTTGCTATTTTTAAACGTACATTCTAGAAGACAAAAACTCCTCTTTTATTTTAAACTAAAAACCAAACCAAGGCAAGATGACCTTTTACCATTCGACGCCTTTTTGTCATTTTGATTAACTTCTTTTTTAATTATTATTATTATTTATAAAAGGAAATAAAATAAAACTATTTTATTTTATTCATTTATTTCGCAAAAGAGAGTTTCTAATATTAATTATATTTTATGTGCTAGCAAAAAATATAATAATATGCCATATAGATTATTTAATAAATTATCTCATAA
>JAOTAY010070264.1:0-17211 GCA_025629805.1 Erythroxylum baracoense | reverse complement strand
CCTATTTTTCCTTTTAACAACTCCATTTTGTTAAGGGGTTTTAGGTGAAGAAAAATTATGAAAAATCTCATTATCCTTGTAAAAAGTTTCAAAATTTTCATTCTCAAATTCCCTACTATGGTCACTCCTAATATAGATAATAGAAAGTTCCTTTTCATTTCGCACCCTTTTACAAGTTTATAAAAATCCTAAAACATTCTTCTTTGTTTGTTAAGAATGAAACCTAAGTGAATCTACAAAAATCATCAACAATGACAAAAACATAAAATTTGCCACACAAGATAGCAAACCTAGTTTGTAACATCCCATTACCCCATTATACCCTATTATGCTTTATTTATAAGAGTTTATTGAGAATTTAAAAATGCATTTCATGCATTATATGGCATACAAATGCACGTGAATAATATTGTTATTCATGAAATAATTGTACATGCATTCATTGATATTTTTCAGGTATGATTGATGTATAAATGCGAATAATGGATTATTTATGTTGAAAGTTTATTTGGTGATAATAGTTGTTATTTTGGAATTTTTGGAGACATTTCGAATATTGTGGAGATTTATAAAAAATTTGAGGTATTTTAGACTAGGAGAAAAATATATTGAAATAAGAGACAAATTATTAGTTGTCAAATGGATAAATTATGGAGTGACATATGCACTTATAACTAAGAGACAAATGGTAGTTTATCTAGTGGATAAGTGGAACAAATGCATTGGAGACATGTGTCAAGCCTTAAAAGAGACACCTAGTCATTAGGAAACATGTTTCTGCAACTCTTCCTTTGGTTTTGCCGAAAACATCTAAACTTCCTTCTTGCTTTATCATCACCGAAACACCATCTTGCTCATTTATGTATATTGGCTTTTGGTTAATCTATTAATGTTACACCTTACAAAACAAAAACTGCATCACTTCAGCCCATTTGAGGTTTTCAGTTGTCTCTCTTTGTCTTTGGCTCTCTCCACCAAACTTGTTAATTTCTGGAATTTTTGTTGAAGTGTGTAGTATAAACCAATTAAGTTTTATGATAGTGTAAATAATTTTTTGTTAAGGTTTTAAGGTTTGTCAATGAATGCATGCGTGAATGGTGTATATATTCATGCTTGTGGATTGGTGCATGCGTGAATGGTGTTGATGCATGTGTGTGTGGTGAAGGAAGAAGCAAATTCGTGATATGATTGACAAGGTGTAGGATTATGATGATTGGAGTTAAATGAAGAGTAGTGAAAATGCTGAAATTGATATATATAAAAGTATGAATTAGGTTCTGCTTCGAATTGTGATTATTCATGAAATTGTGAATTATAACTAGAGAATTCTGAACTGAAAAATCTGGGTTTTACTGAACCATCAACTTGAGATGATAGAGAAATGATAGAGAAGTAATAAAACATTCATAATGAATTGTGCTGGAGTATGTTATATGCAGTATTTTACTGAACATACATCTGTATTTTGGCCATAACTTGATCTGTGAATATCTAAATTGGATGAATTTTGCTTTGGCGTAAACTAGAGTCATAGGACTACATTTTTCAGGAAGGAATAGAATTTTAAATCTGTTCTTAAGAGTCTTGAAATTTGACTTGAAGTTGAAACTTGTGTTCTGTCGAGGTATGAAAACAGTCTATAGCTTTTTGATTCTAAATTGCATGATACGTAACCAAAATGCATGAAATTAATGTCATTAGACACTTAGGACATTTTTTAACATTTCTTTAGTAGAAGTTATTGCCTAAATACCTCATTGTCTAGGTCAAAATGGTCATATAAATCTGACTCAAAATCTGCTTAAGAAAATATGGAAAAATATGGAATGGGTACTGATTTGAGGTTTATGTTCAATCATGAATTGTTGAAATGTGTATTGATGTTACTGATCTGAAACTGAAGTAAAAATAATAGAATTTTGATAATGAAGTGTTTGATTAATGGATTTAGGATGAAAAAGAGGAAATGTGTTGGAATGTTATGAACTGGAGAATTTTCGTTAAAGATGATTCGGTGTTTTGAGTATATCTTGACCTTTATATTTTTAAATAATTTGATTCATCATTTAGATTAAAATATAGACATATGGCTACAACTTTCTTGAAGAAGTCGAATTTTAATTCTGTCCCTAAGAATTTCAAAATTTGGCATGAAATTGAGTCTTGGCTTAGGCTGTAGCACTACCAAGGACATAATTCACATCCTGTTGTTATCGAATAAACCGTATTGATGTAAGCTAAATTAGACAAAGGTGTCTCTCACAAAAGTTGTAGCTTATTCTCTTATCTTTCAATTGGTATAAAGTTTGTAATTTTTGGATATTGGAATTGAGAGATATGAGTTGTACAACTTGAAAGCATGATCATGCACTAACCAAAAAGTTCAAATGAACTCTGTCTATGGTATTATGAGCATAACTCATAGAATAATGAATCAAATTGTATGATTTTAGTTTCATTCGAAACATAAGACATGGGAGAACAATTTTTTAGAATGAAGTGTTACCAAATTACTTCACTTTACTGATGATAATAATCATGCAAAGTAGACTCGAAAGTATGTTTTTAGACAAGTCTAGATGGTTAAATTGAGCATTGATGTATGAATGAATATTGTGACAAGAATAATGATAAGGAGCCTGGAATTGTCATGAACATGCATTGTATGTATTCAGTATACATGAATGTGCATAAATAAATTCATATTTGTGTAAAATTGTGATATGTGTATGTATGATATATTTTAGAGGAGCATATTGAGCGACAACATCTAGATATTACCGAGACTTCAAGGCAATTAGATAAAGGGAGCATATGTGAGTCAACCTAGATGATCTTCCTAGGATTGTTTGATTTATTCTGTTTAACTTTCAATTATTGAACTGTTGTAATCTGAATATGAATTTTGGACTTTAATAGTTCAAGGAGTTTAATAGTTGGGAATATATTAGAAGTGTTATATTTACATCTAACATTTGAATGACATATGTTTTCCATCAAATTCTGAATGCTCAACGAAAGTTAAATGTTGGACTAAGGTCCGATGAATATGAGATTCTATCTGTGCATCATAAGTGAATGCTATTCATGGCATATTTTGTTATTTGATGCATGTCATAAAATGCATGCTCAGATAAAGACGTTGTGATCAGAGTAGCTAGTTTGAAAGAGCTATAAGCTCAGTATTCTGCACGTAGAGCTCTGCTCTGTGATTTCTGTTCTGACTAAGCCCAATGGGCTAGTATCTATTTCTGTATTTGAAAGGCACTCAGTCACAACAAATAATAACAAATCTGGAGTCCCATATGCATCTGCATTTGAACAATTATGATTATGAAATATATGCTTGTGAAATCTTTTCTAAAGTTGTGATGTGAAAGTGATATGTCATGATAATGTGTCTGATTGGGATGTACAAGTTTTGAAAGAATGTATATGATGTGTATAAGATTCTTTATGTCTTACTGTGATTGTTGGTTAAATGATATTTGTGTTTTGTGCCCAGAGCGAGATCATTAATGATGGCTAGCTCATTGAGTTTGCAAAACTTATCCAAAATTGCAACGTAGTTTTTCAGGTACGAGACAGGAGACCTAGATTTTTAAAATCTTCTAGAAGAACTTTTTAGACTAGACATGGCTCAAAGGTCTATTAGCTGGCAATCGAGGAGTTATAGTTGTTTTTAAGTAGTTAATATATGCCATGTAGAAGTTGTGTATATCGATTGTAAATATTGTTTTTGATGACTCGGTGTAAATTTTTATAAATGAATGAAATGCGAAGTTAAGGTTTTTAAATATTGTGTTTTGTGACTTTTACATACATAGTTGATGCCAAGATTAAGTTGGATATGTTGCCATGTTATAAAGTAAAGGTGAGATAATTAACATATCATTATTATAGATTATATATTGGAATGTCCTCAGGATATCCCGGTATAAAATCTATAGTAGTGTTACTACATTGTTGCCTCTTAATCCTCCTCTTTGTTTGCTCTAATCATGGCAACCTCAATTTCTTTTTAGTAGTCTTATACACTTTTGGACCCTTGACCTTGCAACTTCCTATGCAATTATATCTAGTTATGGCTAGGTATAAATCTCTTACACATTACTATCTTAATTTCTTCCCACAACTGAATTGGTCTCATCATTCCTCCCTCTATTTATCACTAATTAGTCCTACAAAATACTTGCATAATCTATGAATTCAACTTCTACAATTTTTACTTTCTTCTCATCGAAGTAGCTATGATAGTCAAATACGTGCTCAACCTTTCTTTCCCACTCCAAATAGAACTCGGGATCATTTTTTCCTTGAAAGACTAAAATCTTCATCTTTATGCTGCCCAAATTGTTATCCCTTTTAAAAATAACATTCTTACCTATTATAAAGTTGGAATCTTTAAACTCTGATTGATCTTTCTCTTCCTCCTCAAACACATACCTTCTAGTGGATTTAGAAGTCGATTAAGATTGCAAATCATCCAACCTAGTGTTCAACTTCTTAAATTGCTCATTGATAATCTTCATGAACAATTTCATGTCAATTTCATATTTTTCTCCTTCACTACTTATGTTTATAACCTGCAAGAAAAAGATAGTAGCAAAATTTAATAGGATCCTCACACACTCATGCATGTGTTTACACTTGAAATAATGTAAGTTCCACTCATGTTTCACTCTATTTTTTGCTTGTCACGATCCTAATCTCACCACTCTTGTCTTTCTTCCACTCAAGCCAACACCCTTTTATGTTCTTAAGAGAATCAAGAGGAGTAATCAATTAGATGATGAAAAATCTTTAAAATCAAAACTTTAAAAACTTAGCTGATGTAAATTGTAAACACAAAGAAAATAATAATTAAGGAGTCAAGGAAACAAGATAACTTCAAGAGGAAGCAAAAGACTTGCAAAAGAATGTATTAGAACACAAAGACAAGTTAACGTCTTGTAATTGCTGTATCACGTATGAATTGTCCAATAAAGAGAGGAGGACGAAATTATTCAAGAATTAGACAAATGATCTAGAATTAGTTAACCAAAATCAAAAAAGAAAGGAAATATCTTATGAATAATTGTCTTATAATATGATTCCTTGACTATAAAAATGAATTAGATTGCAATCCTAATAGAATAACTCAAATCATATGCAAAATACACAAATTAGTTCACAGTGTCTCTTTTCTTTTCTTTTCTTTTTGTTGTTTTATCAAATATGGTTCCTTTTCTTCTTTTTTTGATGATAATGAAACAAATTCAAAATGAAAAGAACAAACTGAAACTTTAAACGATGGAAACAACATAATTGTAATAAATCTAAAGCTGAACTTCGATAAAAGAATGAGCTGAAATTGTAAATCAAAAAGGACCCAACAAAGGATAAAGGAAAAAAACACTAAACAACGATAATGAAAGGATATAAACCTGATTTCTACAAAAGGCTCTGATACCAAATGATACGAACCCACGAGGTGACCTGCCTTAAGAACTCTTGATCCATTAGTTATGCTGCCCAAAATTCTAGAAAACAAGTTGAACAATTAGATTAGAACCTTAAGGAAGCTAAGTCCTTAAAACCCCAATCTTAAGATGCCTTAAAGGTTGATCACTCCCTTAATAAGTCAGATTTGTATTCCACCAAGAACATTAAAGAATAAGCAAAACTTGCTAGAAAATACCTCAATTTTTATTAATAATAATGATAATCCTGTAATACATCACATGGCCTTTTAAATAGGTCATAATATCCTGATCCTATAAGGAAAGGGTTTTTTTACCTATTCCTAATTCATACCTAAGTAAGAAAGACCTACATAAGAAAAGAAATCCTTAATTTTAGGATACAAATCAGCGTTGAATGTGGATACCTTCTAAATTAAGGAAATAATCTGATTTTGTCTAATTCATACCTAAGTAAGAAAGACCTATATAAGAAATGAAATCCTTAATTTTAGGATACCAATCAGCCTTGAATGTGGATACCTTCTAAATTAAGGAAATAATCTGATTTTGTCTATATATGGAAAAACTTATTAAAGAGTGGGTCTTAATAAGGCCTTATTCACATAAAAAGGTAAATTTGGGCTTAATTAAATCAATTAACCAGCACACTTGCTTATTGCTTCTTAATTATGGATATTGGGCTTCCTTTAGACCCAAATATGTTAATCAACCTTATATCTTAGATTCCAAGCTTTGTTCGCCATGTACTATGTTTTGTCCAACATCTTGTACACGAAGATAAGTAATAAATCCTAGTAATGTCTTAGCAACTTCAAGAACAACCTCCTTTTCTTACATCTCCATGATTAACCCCTGCAAAGCTTTTTTCATTAATTTTTTTCTTGCTCTAGTTATTAGATCTCCAATTCTTTGCAATAGGCCTTTGGAAAATTTGCTAACATCATCTTGAGCTATTCGGTTAGTATCTTGATCCCTATCAAATTTAATGAACAAAAAAGTTTTATCCTTGTTAATGTTGCCCATCTTCACTCAATCACTAAATTAAATTTTTTAGTTTTTGACGCTATGGTACTTTTTACGTTCTTGACGAATCTATTTACATAGTTTTTCATAACTAGAGTAATAATTACTTATGAGTGCATAATTTTGCAATCAATAATTTGAGGAGGTGCTTAAATGATTTTTTGTTTCACAAATGGCTAGCACCTATCATCATCAGAATAATGGCTAAGTGGAAGTCACCAATAGGGAACCAGAAAGGAAACTAGAAAAGATTACAGAGCACACAAGGAAAGGTTGGTCTATGGAATATCTTGTCCCTTGCACCATACCTTTTAGGCTAGTTAATAGAAAATCTTATCCCTTACATTAAAATTAGAGTATAGACCATTTTGAGCTATCCTTAACATTGACCTAGACTTTATAAGTGAAAAGTTAATACTCCAAATCAATGAACTAGATGAGTGGTTCGATATGGCATATGAAAATTCACATATACAAAAATAACAAAACAAAAAAGAGGCATGCCCAACTTCACAAGATCTTTAACTGTTCTTTTGCAAATGATTTACTACTCTTATGTAAAGATGACATTAGTTCTATAAGGTTACTCATGGATTCCCTGAGCAAATTTTGTGCTCTTTTCAACTTAAAGTTTAGTAAGAAAGAAAGTTTTATCCTTGTTTCTACAAATATGAGCTCTAATGTTGACCATCATGGCTCAATTGTTAGGTTGGCTCAATTGTTAGGTTAACTTTGGTAGTTTTTTATGCTACAGTACTTTCTCAGTTCATGAAGAAGTTATTTACTTGATTTGGCATAACTGGAGTAATAATACTTTTGATTACATAATTTTCCAACCAATAATTTGAGGAAGTGCTTAAATGATTTGATGTTACACAAAATGGTTAGCAGTTATCATCATTAGACTAGTGGACAAGTGGAAGTCACTAACAATGAACCAAAAAGGAAACTAGAAAATATTGTGAAGTACTTAAGTAGAGGTTGGTCTATAGAAAATCTTATCCCTTTCATGACACCATTTATGCTAGTTTATGGAAAATGTTGACCTTTACCATTGAAATTGGAGCATAAACCATTTTTAGTTATAAAGTTTCTTAACTTTGACCTAGACTTTATAGGTGAAAAGTGAATACTCCAAATCAATGACCTAGATGAGTGGTTCGACATGGCAAATGAAAATTCACATATAAAAAAAGGCAAAGAAAAGGCGTGGCCAACTTCACAATATCTTTAACTGCTCTTTTACAGATGATTCATTACTCTTATATAAAGTTGATGTTAGCTCTATAAGGCTACTCATAGATTCCCTGAGCAAATTTTATGGTTTTTTTGGCTTAAAGTTTAATGAGAAAAAAAGTTTTATCCTTGTTTCTACAAATATGAGCTGTAATGTAAACTATTATGGCACAATTGTTGGCTTGCATTTGGTTGTTTTTTATGTTATAGTACTTTTTAAATTTTTAATGAAGCTATTTGCATAATTTGGCATAACTAGAGCAATAGTTACCTATAAGTTCATAATTTTGCAACCAATAACTTGAGGAAGTGCTTAAATGATTTGTTGTTACACAAAATGGCTAGCATTTATCATCATCAACCTAATGGCTAAGTGGAAGTCAACAATAGGGAATCAAAAAGGATACTGGAAAAGATTATGGAGCACATAAGAAGAGGTTGTCTATAGAAAATCTTATCCCTTACACCACACCATTTAGGTTAGTTTATGGAAAATCTTGTCTCCTACCATTAAAATTACAGCATAGGCCATTTTAAGCTATAAAGTTTCCTAACATTGACCTAGACTTTACAGATGAAAAATGAATACTTCAAATCAATGAACTAAATGAGTGGTTCGACATGGCATTTGAAAATTGACATATATAAAAGTAAAAACCAAAGAAGAGGCATGCCCAACTTTATAAGATCTTTAATTACTCTTTTGCAAATGATTTGTTTTCTCTTATGTAAAGTTGACGCTAGTTCTATAAGATTACTCATGGATTCCTTGCATGTGCTCTTTTTGGATTAAATTTTAATAATAAAAAAAGTTGTACTTTTGTTTATGCAAATATGAACTCTAATGTTGATCTTCGCGGCTCAATTGTTGTGTTAAATTTGGTATTTTTTGATGCTATGGTATTTTTTAAGTTCGTGAAGAAGTTATTTACATGATTTGGGATAACTAGCAATAATTACATTTGACTACATAATTTTGCAACCAAAAGTTTAAGGAAGTGCTTAAATGATTTGTTGTTACACAAAATGGCTAGCATCTATCATCATTAGACTAGTGGCCAAGTGAAATTCACTAATAAGGAACAAAAAGGATACTCGAGAAGATTGTGGAGCACTCAAGAAAAGGTTGTTCTATGGTAAATCTTTCCCCTTGCACAACACCATTTAGGCTAGTTTATGGAAATCTTGTCCGTTACCATAGAAATTAAAGCATAAACCATTTTGAGCTATAAGGTTTCTTAACTTTGACCTGGACTTTATAGGTGAAAATTGAACACTCCAAATCAATGAGCTGGATGAGTGGTTTAACATGGCATATGAAAATTCTCGTATACAAAAATAAAAGATAAAGAGAAGACATGACTAACTTCATAACATCTTTAATTTCTATTTTGTAGATGATTCTTTACTCTTATGTAAAGTTGATGTTAGTTCTATAAGGTTAGTCATAGATTCCCTTAGCAAATTTTGTGCTCTTTTTAGCGTAAAGTTTAATAAGCAAAAAGCTTTGTCCTTATTTCTGCAACTATAAACTCTAATATTGACCATCTTGGCTCACTTGTTGTGTTAAATTTTGTAGTTTTGGATGCTTTGTTACATTTTAAGTTCTTAAGGAACTTATTTACATAATTTGGCATAACTAGAGCAATAATTACTTATGAGTACATAATTTTACAACCATTAATTTGAGGAAGTGCTTAAATGATTTGTTGTCATGCAAAATGGCTAGCATCTATCATCATCATACTAGTGGCTAAGTGGAAGTCACTAACAATGAACCAAACAATATACTAGAAAAGATTGTGGAGCTCTCAAGGAGAAGTTGGTGATAAAAATATAAATGAAAATTTCATAAAAAATTGATAACAATACAAAATTCACACGTAATTGATAAGCAATTGCATATACATTCCTAGACTTGGATAGCAAAATGTCCTTAATGTGAGAAACAAAATAATAAGAACAAAAATAATGAACAATAAAGACAAAGTTAGAGCAAGAATACTTATGGTGATTGAGGTGGTGATGGTGCTAGTGATTGAATTTGAAGGCACTTTATGTCATAAAGATCCATTAATTCACTCTCTAAAAAATAAACATAAAAATAACAAAATACCAACAAGATAAAATGAAAATAAAAATAAAACTTGTCCTAATTCTTAGGTTACTGCCCTAGTAGTATTTGTTTAACATCATTAGCTTGATGTACTCTGCATTCTACCCTCAACTAGGCTTGTAATGAGTGTCTTGCTTCCATCCGTTTCTTTATATGATAGTTTAGTAGCCTGTAAATAAGTTATATGTTACAAAATAATAAAAAGGACATAATTAATCAAATTAATAAATCTAAGTAAGTTCAGTAATGGACTTGTTAGTAATAAATTGTCAATAAAATAGAGAATAATGAAACTCTCTGAGTCTTTAATTGAATCTAATAGTTTTTTCTATAATAAGGTTAATTGTTCCTCTTTGTCCACAATCACCCACATCCCCTCTTCTGCTCTACTTCCTGAATGGAGACTTCCTTATCTTCTTAAAACTCTTTCTTCTCGGTCCTATATTCTTTTTAAATAGAAACTTCATTCATGTCATTGACCTTTTCCTCCTCATCACTCTAAAGCATTAATAGGCTTTAATAAGATATTATCTCTAACTTAGTGTCATTGGTCGAATAAACACTTTCTTAGAAGACATAGTGTCTAGCTTCACCATTGTCAAGATCTTCCATTAAAGATTTAGATGAAACATAATTATTTGATGCATCAACATAATTATCAATATGCTTATATAGTGTATTTTGAGGCCAATTTCGCATACAATATGGATGCTCCTATATATAATCTAATGCCTGACATTGAAAATTATAGTGGCTAGCCCCATAAATGTCACAACACATGATGGATGTCAATTGTGCTTCTGTTACACTTAAAATACTCTTCACATTCCTTATTAACAATGCATTAGAAAGTTGCTCCATGTTGAAGAGGAGTACTTCTTCATTGCTTGATCAAATATGGCTTCCATCATCCTCTAACTTTCATATTGGCTATCAAACTTGGAGTTTAGCACTTCCATTAACCTATCTAACTTTAACTCCAAAAGGTTTGACTCTAAAGATCTAAGCCTATCCTTCTAGCAATTTTGTGGACCTTATGATATCATTTATCATCTGCATTGTTAATCCATGAATAATTTAGGTAGTATTGTCATCCAAGAGTATATGTGTTTTAGTAATTCTCATCCATGTTGTAATGTCTTGATTGCGATGGAAAATTTAAATAATGTGTTATTTTAATCACCAAAAATGGTGCTAAAAACTTATTGATAAGTTTTATGATGAAAACTTTCAATACCACAAGTACATGAATCGTATCTTGTAGTACAAAAGGTATTGTTCCCACGAAGACTAAGTAGATACCTAACATCTTGAACAAAACTTTGTTTAAGGTACTAAAGATTGATTTAAATTAAAATAACTAACAAAATGAAACAATTCAAAATTTGAGCTACCAATTAGAATGAATATGATCAAAGTTGGAAATATAGGAATTACATTGTCCTTATTTTGTCTCCCCTTAGTTTTGTTTATCTAATTTTACTCGATCCTAGATATCCTAAGGTTTTGATTACCCTCTATGAAGATCTAATCAAGTAATCCTAATTGAAATCTATAATAATATAATGGTAACCTCTCTATTTAAAAAACTACTCCTAATAATTCAATTAGATTTAAAGTAATCATAAGGATAATTGATTCACAATTAAGTTTATTTTCAATTGTTAATTAATCTGATAATTGCAGGTTTATTAACCTACCAACTCTCTTTGTGCACCTTAACACATATAACTTGATTCACTCTCTTGATTTATTTGCTAGTATAAGCATAACAATTATCACAAAACATTTATAAATGTATTGAATTCAACAAGAATGAAATTCAGCAAAACAATTCAAGAACAATCCCTAATATAGATTTAAAACCTATAATCATGTTAAACATCATAACAATCCAAATAAACATTCAATAAAATGAAAGAAATAAAGGGAAAAGAAAGAAAAACTAGTTAAAGTCTTAATCTAGAATGCTAAAATTCTCTGAAGCTCTTTTCTATGTCTCCTCTTGATCTACTTTTAATCTGGTGGCTACTACCTTTTTTGTTTTTTTTCTTATTCTTTTATAGTGCATGAGGCTTTTAGGCCTAAAAATCATAAGTTGAAAAATCTTGTCAGCTATAAAATCTGCTCTTTACTTCACATTCTTATTTCTATACACTCATAAACACATCAAACACCTCTTGAGACATACAATTAAGATTAAATTCTCGCTTTAGCCAAACTAAACACTAATAAAAGCATAATTCTGAGCCTATAAACATGAACATCAATTAAGAAACACTTAAAAACACATTTAAACACCTAGAAAAACATATGATAATCTACACCTATCATTCCTCTCCCATATGCATGGTACAACTTCACTTCCCCAATCTGCCACCTTCTTATTCAAATCCATAGATAGTGATATTATAAGTAAAATAGTGGAATTAGGCCCTTGACATGTTGGAGGGCAACCAATGTTCATCAAACAATGGGTGAGGTTTGGAGTTTGATAAGAGTAGCAGAGAAACCACGCCTATTTTTTAACTTCTATAACATAGTTCTCAATACCACTCACATCTACTTGATCCCTAAACTCCTCAATGTAAACTGTCTAAGTGATTTTTGCCTTATATCTTGTTGTATCACCGTTTACAAAGTGATCTTCAATTTACTTGTTAACATACTCAAAAAGAACTTGAACCAAATTATTCATTGCTCTTAAGGTGCATTTACACCTAACAAATAAATCTCAAACAACATTCTCCTAGTCCAAGAAGACTATGGAAGATCTATTAAAATTTGTGCTATCAAGTTTGATTTCTCTAAAGCTTTTGATAAGCTTTAATGGAATTTCATCTTAATTTGCTTCAAGTGGCTTGATTTCCTAGCTTGTTTATTAACTAGATACACTTCTGCATCTCTACTCCTACATACTTGATAAGTATGAATTGCGTCATGTTTTAGGGCTTAACTTGATATGTAATTAATTGTTAATTTAATAGTTTAGGTTATAATTGTGTTTATTTGTTAATTACTTGTGTTTAGGTGTTTTAATAGGTTAGTACAAGTATTTGAGCTTAATTATTATGTTTTTGAGGTACCTTGATGCGTTTATTAGTATTTCAGGGTCAACATCAAAGAACGGAGAAGTTTTGAAAACACTTAGGCTGAAACAATAGCCTACGATCATGGCACAACAGGCTATGATTATGACAGAAGCACAGGACACGGCCCACAATCGTGGCTTGCTTGGCATGATTATGACAGAAGGCTTAGATGTAGCCCACGATCATGGCCTACAGGGCCACGGTTGTGGCCTGCATCGAGTAGACGTATAGACACTCAAAAACGTCAAGTTTTGAGGGAGTTTTTGGACCTTTTGGACCCCCAAAAAAAACTTAGCGCTGCCTATAACACAAAAGGTATATAAAGAATAAGACAAAGAAGATGGAGAGCTGTTGCATCAACCACTTTTGAGAAAAACCCTAGAGAGAATTGTTGAGAGAGTGATAAAGAGAAGAAGGAAGAGAGAAGTGGAGAAGAAGCTGACATCGATGTACTTTTTAGATCAAGAGTATCCTGACCATTAGGGTTATGTAAATATAATTCCCAAGAAAGTAAGTGTATTTATATATATCTTAATTTTCTTCCAGTTACAATATTGTAATGAAAATATTTATTATTAATAAAACAAAAGAGTTTGGTTTTATTTGTATTACCATAATATAACTAGTCATAAGGTACCAAGCTTTCTTTGCTAGTAATATACATATACATGGAGATGTATGGGAAACATGTATAGTATTAGAATCTAAATTAATTGATTCACAGTCGAATAATCAAGTTGGTCATTTAATTATAGTTTAGACTGTAGTGTTGTGATTTACCTCCATGTAAGTAAGGGAGTTTACTTCAAGGGGATGAGGAGTTTCAAATCATGATAATATTTGACTATTGGTAATGGCACTATTAAATGAATCTGGAATCACTTATGTTTTTAAAGAATAAAGTAGGTTGTTACTTTAATCTTAAAACAAACAACTTAGCATTCATTTATTACGAACCACAATCTTGAGGAGTGGTAAACTCATATATGTTTCCTTATAATTCTTGATATGATCGGAATGGATTTTTACAGGGTATCAATCCAGTGTCCTCATGTTGGAATTATTAATTGAAACATGCATCAGGGGACATTCACTCAAATAAAGAGTTTATAGTGATATCATCACTTCTAGATGTTTTACAGAGGTTGGTAATTAAACTGGTGCTAGTAGTTTGATGGACTAGTTACCCATCAAGTCTTAACACTAAGATTAGATCTTATGTGTTAATCACCATGTGGAGTGAAACGGGAGATCTAGAAGGAAAAACTAACATAAGGGAAAAACAGTAATTTTACCCTTTATTATGCGGATGGCTATAATATGGTTCATGATAGAGTTTGCAACTGGACATCATTTTCTAATAATTTTAAGTAATTCAAGAGTTCAGTCAATTGTCTTTAGTGGAATGACATTTGGTTAATAAGTTAGAATTAATTCTAATTAGAATTAAATTAATTTTGGGCTTATTGGAGCTTGAATTATTTAAGTCCAATTAGATTCCCGACTTGGCTTTTAAGAAGTTTATCAAGGAAAGTAAAAAAAATAAATGGAGGTTATCGAAAAGAAAATGAGACAGTTTGGAGAGAAACGGATGAATTGGATTCGGGCCAACAAGATCGAAACAATTCAATTAAGAATTAATTAAATTAGGTCTTAAGCCTACAATTAAATGTTGGGCTTACACTAATTAATTATTAATTATAAGCCCAAAGGAACATTTAATATTGGGCTAGATTTTGGTTTTATTAATTAGAATAATTGAATTAATTTTTTAAAAAAATAAAATGAGCAAAACCAAATTCTACAAAGTTGTAGAATTCGGTCATGCTTCTCTTCATAAAATGGTTTAATGGTTTGTTTTAAATGAATGTGTTGTAGGAAAAAATGTGCAGCCCTTTTTAGCATTCTTTTGATTAAAGAATGTAGTAATGCTCTTCTTCATTAACTGGCTTTGATGGGTTGTTTTAATAAGGTAAAAAATCGAACATCTCATTTGGAATTCATTTTCTAAATGAATGTATGTGTTTTGCTTTTGGCTGCCTACTCTCTCAAAAATACATTCGGTTATGCCTCTTATAAAAAAAGAATGTGTGGTGCATGATTTTTGCTCTTCTTCACTCTCTTCTAAACCGTCCAAGTGTTGGTGTGGTAAGGATATAATTCATCTTTCAACATTTGATGATAAGGGTATATGAGGTGTCATTCTCTCTAGCTCTCAAAACTGTCGGCTATAGCAAAATGAGAAGGTCTACTTTTGTTCTCTGAGCTAGCCGAACATACAAAGAAAAACCTCTACACTTTTCTTCTCCTGTCCCACCAAAAGATCTTGTTAACCAAGTTGTCCAAGGAGAACAAGTGGTAGATTGGATTGGTTGAAGACATTGCAGTGAGTAGTGAAAGTTGTAGCGAGGAGTCAATAATATTTTGATCTTGCTCTTATTTTATTTTTTTAATATGTCGTATCATGTATGGATTAAAAGCATGTTTGTTTGGTGTTTAAGCTTATGCTATATTTTGATTTCAGAAAAAGTTTTTGAAATCTACCGTTTAACCAAACCAAGCATGTTTTTGTTTTTGATCCAGCAGTTGGTATCAGAGCCCATTTTATTATGCATGATTCGATTCCTATATACGGCAAAGGTTTGTAATTAAATTAAATTATGTATGCTGCATATATTTTTAAGTGATAAAAATATATACTGTGCTTGTTTTGGTTTGCTCTTTTTGTTGTCCATAGAAAATCAATTCACCTTGTAAGTATTCTTTGTTTGGTTTATATCAAAGAGGGTGGCCTATCATTGTCATGTTTCCTCCTTATCTTAATTTTTTTATTTTTTTGTACTGAAAAAATTATGTAATTTTGAAGACGGAGAAGTGATGGATTGAAGAAAAGAATAGGTAAATGTTTTCAGTTTTTATTTTATGTTAGTGGTAGATTTTGTTTTGATTAAATTCTATTAATTCTTGAATTTTTCAAGTGCTGTAATTTTTGTTTTCCTATTTACATATCAGTTTGTTTTTCAAGAAGATAGGAAATAAAATGCCATTAACTCGTTTTTATCGAACGGGCTAGGTCGTACGAGCGAAAAGTTTGAAGCAGAAGATCCAAGTCCAAGAAGAAATTTTAGGCCTAAAGGCCTTGTAATTTTCTTTTAAATTTCTAGGTTGGACAACCAAAAGGAGCTATTTAATTCTTAAGATAAATGGATGAACGGATGCAAATAATATGCAATATGATGTGAATGTAGGCCATTTAGAAAAATCGCCAACCCTAGGCTTTGCCATGCATTCATTATCCATGAGATATATAATGGAACAATATAGGATGGTCAAAAAATTGCGTCTAGACAAGAAGGTATTAATTGAAACTTAAAGATCTCAAAGATTGAGTGGGAGAGGATGCTCATATGAGAGTCCACGGTCTCTATACGATGGCCCATTTGCATATAGTTAAGTGTTACTCCAAAGGATATGAATCCTAAATCTTGCATAGTTTGGGACTCCTAAAGGAAAAGTGTTAGATCGCCTATGGCCCGTGTATTCATAATACGTAGCAGAATAGGCCGTATTATACAACAAAAGTATAACCGAAAACACACAACAAGTACGGATTTACCTCTTGACGCGGATTGGTATTTGTTTTTCAGATTTGTAGATGCTGTGATGCACGAACTTCCTCTACCGGTATCCACACGAGGATGAACGATCTGGGAAGTGGCTAATGTGTTCTAGCACGTTTCAAAACACCTTTTTAAACGCCACATAATTTTTCTCTCGAAAACGAACGGCTGGTGGCTAGGGTTTTCTTTTTTTTATCTAATAAGACATAGGTTCTCTATTTATAGAGAAACCCTAATCCTTATTCCTATTAGGAATATGAATATCATAATCCTAAATCCATTAGGATTATGAAAGCCTAATAAGTGTCGACCCATATTAAATCTTATATAATAAAAACCCGATAACTTAATTCAATCTAGCCCAATAAATATATCCACATATATTTATTCAGTGCATAATAAATTAGGCCCAAGAGAATAAGCCCATATCACATCACTTTTTGTGTGCGACCCTGTAGGCTCATTTGATGTTGGCAATGGGCTTGATCACACTTCAAGCAAGGCCCATAAGTCATAAGTGGCCTCTAGCAAGACATTATGACTACCCAAATCAAATGAGGATTGGTAATCCGATTTAACCTATAACCATGATTATAAACTCAGTCCCTTTGTAACACGATATCAAGATTAATCACAAGGCATGGTACATGTCAACCTTT
>JAOTAY010070200.1:0-17218 GCA_025629805.1 Erythroxylum baracoense | reverse complement strand
GTGAGAGCGCGAGGCCCGAGAGGCCGAGGCTCAAAGCGGACAATATCTGCAAGCGGGTGGTCTGGGCTGTTACAATGTGCTTATGATTATCTTGCAATATGTGACTTGTTTACAGGCTATAACATCTCTTTGTGGAGAAAAAGGTGGAAGCAAGTCACTAATCATAGAATCAGGATGAGGTAATGTGTAGGGTATGTCGAGCTACCGATGTAAACAAGCGCTACTTGAGAGGTTACTTAAGAATTATGATAGATTTTATTTTCATATTTCTTATTTATTTTCGTTAGTATTATTTTTATTTTCTTTTATCTTTTTATCCCTTTTTCTTTGTATTTTGCAAGGAGTAGTGTATCTAATATTGGATGGATAGTCTCCCAAAATTGGAAATCATCTTACTTAGGAAAGTACCAACTCACCTTTCTCATTTTTATTTTAATATGCTTATATATGGTATATTGAGGACAATGCACAATTTAAGTGTGGTGAAGGGTTAATGATTTTAATGATTTCTTTAAGCTTATTATAATCTTTATTATTAAATTTTATGAGCTGATATCCTGAATTAGTGTAAATTTGTCCATAAATATTGTATTTCATTATTGAATATTGTTTTGACTTGATATGCAAAAGGAAGATAGTTAGAATAGACTTACTTTTATATGTCCTATTTTTAGCATTCATTGAGATAATCAAGTTGAATGAAAATTACATATTATTTACACGCATATAGAGACCTTGTTTTCTTGAGCTTTTGAACCTAAAAGCAAAATTTTAAAAAAAAATCAAGCTCTTTTTATCCTTACATGTGTGTTATCATACATAGTGGAATAATTCTAAAACTTGCTTTTATTATATATACTGAGATCATATTTTATTAAATTAAAAGCATTGAAGTGATGAAGGCACTTATATTTAACAACTTGGTTTAGCCTATTTTCTTAATAATTACCTTACCTATAACTTATCTTCAGGTATAACTAAGTTTGAGCCTTAGCCTTTTTTTATTGTTTATAACTGCAATTATTAACCTTTATCTTATTTTTCTTTGAAGCCTTTTTATTGTTTTGAACCTTGAAGGTTATTTACATTTTTTTCTTGATTGAAACTTGAAAATTTGAAAGGTTAAATATTTCTTTTAAAAAAAGTGTGTGATACTAATGGAGTTGCAACGAATGAACCTATGTATATTGTGAATAAGTTTCTTGCAATGACTCTTTAGTAAATGTCCTTCAATCAACTCTTTTATTTATCCCAATCATACCATAACTAGAGCCCATTACAACTCATAAAGACTTTTTTATTTTTGTTTCTACTTTACATATATATGGTGGAGATGTGATAGTATTGCAAGCCTATGGTAAGAGTTCTACTATTCATTGATTTGGGATTTTTATACTTTTCATCCTAAACACTTGAGTGCATTGAGCAAAATCTTGGTAGAAGTGTAAAGGTTTATGCTTTTGATTTCAATGCAATTATTAACGTGATTATTATTAATATTGACTTATGAAGTTAGTTTAGGATAACTTGATTATACTTGTATGTTAATTTGACTAATATGACATGATGATTGAAAGTATGAATGAATAGGATAAGATTAATAAAAGATAGATGTTGTGAAGTTAATAATTAAGTGCATGAATGTTTGCCAGATGCATATTTGATTATATTTATACACCCATAGTTGATGTATTTTGCTTGATATTTTGTAATTTTATTGTATATTTGGTATTTAATTTGCTCCAAGTGCATTTATAGGTTATAATTGTCATGGAACAAAAGGAGAAGAATTCAAATAAAAATGTGACATAAAACAAAGTTATGAAGTAAATTAGAGATACACGGTCGTTTATGTGCTTGTATAAGTCTCAAAGCCTGTGTAAAATTGTGAATTCTAGATTTTTTGAATATAAACAGTCTCTCACATGCCCATGTATCAAACCGCGTATATCCCAGAAATCCTAATATTTACTATAAAAGGATATGAGAGGAGGCAAATTGAAAAAGAATAGACTTTAGAAGCAAATTCTAGACGTGGAGAACATATAGAAGGGACAATATTGATTCAGAGACGTGTAGAATGTGAAGAAATTATGAAGAGATCCAATAGATTACAACATCAAACCTCAAACTTACAAGAACATTCAATAGAAGAGAAAGGAAGATTTGAAATTATGATTTCTTTGTTTTCTATTGGTTATTCTTCCTATTTATCTTTGATTTTGTTTTCTATTATGGGTAACTAAATGCTTTTTGGTGTCTAGGTGTGATGAACCTAGTTGGAATAACAATATGTTTTGATTCTTTTGTTTAATGCGATTATTTTGATTGATCTATTGTCAATTATGTGTTTTATATATGTTCTAATAAATCCAAAATATTAGTGCATAATCTAATTTCATATCATAGAGATTGAGAAATCTTGTGTGTGAGTAGATCTATTATAATTGAAAGAAGTTGATTGTAAACCTAAAGATAGGTCAACTTAAATTCTCTGGATTAAGGTCGAACCTAATAGCAAAATTCATAAATTGATAATGCAATCCTAGGAACTTTAACTAGAAATATTTCAGTTAATAACCATGTGGATTAGTTGTTAGTAGTCTCACAAGAGTTATCAACATAATATAGGAATTTTTACGGTCTAATAGTCAATAAAATAATTGCATGATAAAAGAATAATTATTTAATGATTTTTTGGGGAATTCATCACCTAGACACTAATCTTTGATATTGAGTTTTTCAAGCAATTTCTTTAGTCTTCTACAATTGTTATTTTTTCCTATTTTATTTTAATTACTTATCTTTTATTTTTAGTTAAAATTCAAATATCCAATTCGTAGGTTAAATAATAGGAGAAAGGTAACTACTAGTAATTACTGTCATTATGGGAATGACTCGTACTTGCCTGTGCTAGATACAGTTATATTGTGCACTTACAGTTAGTTCAAATATTGGCCTTAATCATAGCCAATCATTTAACTCTCTTAGCATTCTCTCACTCTCAATAAATTCTAGAACAACCTTAAACACCATAACTATTGCCATATTTTAGGTATTTTAAAAGAAAGAAAAAAAAGCTTTAATACTATTAGGCCCTAAACCCTTGCTTGGGTTCATGCTAAGTAAGGCATTTCATACATCTATTTCAGTAAAAGTATATCAACTTGCTCTTTACTAAGACACAAAATAATGAAAAATATAATTATATGCATAGAAGGAGATAATTTGGTGGCCTTACTTAAAGCTCCTTAGAAATATTTGAGGGTCAACTCCTTAAAGGCCTCTTAAAAAGTTTAGGTTATTCCATCCTCATCTGGGGGAGAAACTATCATGTTATAATTCCTCCTTGATACCATTATTGTGTTGTTTGCTTCCTTTTAGGGGTTGCATCTTATGTAAAGCATTTATTTGACTTTTTTTCTTCAATATATTTTTAAACTCCAAATTTTTTTGGGAAGTTCCAATAATAGTGGTGATGTATTGTTTTCCTTTAAACTAATAATTTTTTTCTCATTTCTGTCTTCGTACCATAATCATTCTTTTATTTTATCTTCTAGTGGAAAATAAATTTTTATGTAAAATCTATGTTTGATTTATCAAAAAGTTGTGAAAATGTGTTAGAGTGTTAAGCATATATAGTTCTTATCTTTTAAAAAAATCAATGAGAACATATTAATTAGGATAATTTTTATGATTTGTATGGTGTCGAATATTTTTAACTCGATTTTCATAAATATTGGTAATCTAATGTTGCAAAAAGCTTTTTTTGTTAGAGGGGGTGTGGAGAGTGTATGTTTATAATAATTTAGTGGCATATTTTATACAATATGATGATATTATAGGTGTATTGTAGTGGTATATAATGTTACTTGACATATATGTTTTTATTCTTAGAGTCCACAAAGGAAGATAAAGCTATTATGAAATAACTATTTCATTTATAAAAAAGTAAAAAGAAATTCATAAGCTTTGAGTTAAAAGAATAACTAACATATGCTATGAGTTAATACAATACACGACTGAAATGATACTAAAAATAAGGCTAAATATGGCTTGTACAATACATTTAGGAACCAACGATACCAAAATAGGAAGCTTAAGAGTTAATTAAGAACATAGGAAAATCATATTGCTAGATGATTTTCCTATGTTCTTAATTAACACAAGGTCAAGCCTAAATGTGAACAAAGGAACAAAAATGACAAGTTGGATTAAGGATTGTTAATAATTAAAAAAGAGCATGGAATGGAGCTAGATAACAACATTAGGGAAATTTCCCAAACGTTGTCATTTATGTAGCATTTTTTAACAAGTAAGGCCTTTTTTGGGCCCTACTTACCAACTAGGATGCACATTTGGTAAGGTGTCCATAAAAAACATTTTAAAAAATCCAATAGTGGATTTTTTAAAAGGGAATTTGACAAAACTGTCAAGTTTTGGGGTATAAATTTAATATTTTGCAAAATATTATGGTTCATTTTGAATGTTTTGAAGCATTTAAGTTAGATTGAATTCTGGTGAAAATGTTAAAGGTCTAATTTGGTCCCTTTCTTGAAAATTATCTCAATAAAATTAAATTATTAAGTTATTAAGTTAAATACAATCACTATATAAAATATGTGTTGCATACGTTTACAAGTCTTTAAGTGGTTTGCGTTCTTATTAGATATTATTAATTTCATAAAAAGCAAGTGTGCCTAGAAAAAAAATAATTATAAAATTTTTACCATTCAAATAATTTGTAAATTAATATATTGAAATAAAATGAGAATATTTATCAATCCAAAAAATTGTAATTCTTGGATATATTAACCAATAAAAACATGATAAGTGCAAATTGGTGATATCAACCATTTAAAATAAAAGGTTTTTAAGTTCCAAATTTTTTGAAAATAAATATTAATATATTTGTGGAAGATATACTACCTAGAGACTTAAATAACAATATTTGAATTTTGTGACCAATGTTGAACCTTATTCAAGTTCAAATATGTTTTCAACAATTAAGAGCTTTAAGATTCATTTGAAATTACGTTTTGACATATTTAATAAATACCTAACCTAAGTTTTAAAAATAAAATAAAATAAGTCTTATCAAATTCAAGCCTTAAGATGTTTTTAAAAGAGTAAAAGATATTTACTTCTTCTTTAGTTTTCCCATTTTAACTAAAACTTTTAAGATTTAAAAATATTGAGAAGTTTCCCTACTTACCTAATGTTTCTTTGAATTCAATCCATTAATTTCCTCTATTAAAAATGTTTTTTTGGAAATTAAAAGGAATAAATTTCTAAAATGGGATAACAAGTTTACACCAATTTTACAAGATGCAATTGATGGAGAGTTCTACTCACAATCAAGCTAAGTATATGTAAGAGATCTAGTTGAAACCGAGTTTATAAATGAACTTATATTACTAGAGGTAAGATTGGATCATTTGCTTAGGAACAAATTTTGGAAGAGCAATTGGAAGTTGAAAATCATCAATTTTTTATTATTATTGAGGCATAATTCTCTATGAAGATGATACTTTGGTACTATACATTAAGTTAACCTAATTGATAGTCAAGTACTTTCTTATTTAATTAATCAAATCTTGAGCCACTTTGCATTTGATTTTATCATTGCTTTAGAATAACTATAAGTTTTTTTCTCTCTGTATCGAGTACATAGCACTATCGAATGATGTTTTGTAAGCTATTATTTCTCCCTAGTTTAGTCTTCCATCTTTGCAAACCAATTAATAAACTCTATTGACTTGTGAAATTCTTCTTCAGCTACACAATAATTGAATGATATTCCATATATGAGCAGAAATGTCATATAAGAAGAACTAGTGTTATAGATTTTTTTATGGGATTTACAAAGGTAATAAACTTGAGAGAAGCTGAGGAGATTCAATCTATCTAAAGTGGCAAGTTTTTTTTTAAATACTAACCACATGAAAAATGAGACTTTCTGTTGAGCTTTATTGAACTAGATGGAGTTGGACCAATCTATTTTCTAGAGCTATGATAGAAAAATACTCCTACAAGAGTAATTGAATAATGATCTTAATGTATCCTTACTTTTATAATTAGGTCTATAATCGGGTTCAATAGACTGGATCAAGGTAGAGCTTATATAATCATTTAACCATTCTTTACCTTTAATAGATAAAGAATATTTGGCATTAGATTTGTTCTATTAAGAAGGCCTATTTTGCTATAGTTGTCTGACCATAAAGAAGTAGACTTGTCGTCCCAGTTTTGTAGGATATGCCTTTGTAAATTTGTTCCTTTAGTTTAAGTAGTTGAGTTATAAACTAATAAGTAGCGGATTTACTTCTTACCCCTAAAAACTTTTACCATTTAATAAATAAGTATAGATCCATTTTACTAAAGGATTCTTTGCTAGCTAGGATTCTTTAAATTCTTCTTATCATTAGGACTTTGACAGAGATAGAGAATGAGTGAGGCCCTATTCCTTATGCATCCTTTAACATATAAATATTAGATATCTTATTTTGGATAAGGTATTTTTTAGTTCATCAATCTAAAGAAACCATTTCATCATCTTCTTAATTAATGGACTTAATCAAACATTTAGATAAAAATATATGGGAGGAACAAAATATATACATAGATTTGAGGATATGATTAATAAGTTGCAATCTACTAGTTCAGGAGAGACATACACCAATGGCAAATTCATTTTTGAATCTTTTCTGAGAGAGGGGTGCAATCCTTGAATATTATCCTTTTGGTACATAGGATAACCATCTTACTTGATGTTTGGCACTAGCTGATACAATCAAGTAGCTCTTCTCCTTATTGATTCATAATTATGAGATCTTTTTAAAGATCTATAGTGAACATGTTAACAAGCTTACTAATTTTTCATTATCCTTAGAGAAGATAAGCAAATCATAAGCAAATAAAAGGCTGAAAATATTTACTTGCACTTCAAATGGAACTTAAAAAAGTTGTCACACTTGATATTATGATCTATCATCCTAGTAAGAGTTTCCATACATAGGATGAAGAGATAAGGAGATAAATAATCTCCTTTTCTTATTCCCATTTTTTCCCTTTAAATAGATATGTAGGCTCACCATTAACCAGAATACAAAAGAAAGTGGTAGAGATACATTGATCAATAAAATTGATAAACATATAAGGGAATCCAAAAGCCTCAAGAATATGTAGTATTAAATTCAAATTTGATGAGTTAAAGGCTTTACGATTAACTTTTACTACATATTTCTTATTTAAACTTTATTTGCTATAAGAATTAAATAATTCCTAAGTAAATAACAAGTTATCCCCAATCAATCTATCTTTAATAAAGGCCTTTTAAGATTAACTGATGAGTGACTTAATGAAAAGATTCAGCCAAGAAGTAAGGAACATGGAAATGATTTTATGAATGGTGTTTCAATAGGTAATAGGTTTGAAATCATTAAGTGAGCTTAAGTTGGCTAATATAGGTTATATTGATCTCCCAAAGCATTTTTCCTTTTTTAAAGAATTTTAATATAGCCTCACTAACAAAATCTTTGATGTGAGGCCAAGATTTTTTAAAGAAAATTTCATTTAAACAATTAGGTCCTACGGACTTACCAGGTTTTAAGTTGATGACATCTTTCTTTACATCTCTGCATTAAAAGGATTATAAGAAAGTTTAGGTATCAGAGATGAAGGATTTAAGGAGCAATCCAAAGGAAGTTCCATTATCCTAGAGGCCAAGTGTAGTATGGAAGTATTCATAATCTTTAAGCCTGATTTCTTCTTGTATGAATATCCATTCTACTTGAGTAAGGAGAAAATTCTATTAGTATTTCTTTTGGAAATTTTTTTCTTATGGAAGAATTTAGAGTTTCTATCTCACTCCTTAAACTATAGAATTTCTTGTTTATGAATGAGAAGTAGAGATGTCAAAAAAGGCCCAACCAGGTCTGTAAAAAATGACGTCATTTTTTACATTTTTCATTTAAAAAATATATGATAGGGCCGGTCGGGCCATGGGCCAGGCCACGAGCTGGTCAGCCAATGGTCGGGTCAGGCCATGGGTTGACCTAGGGTGGCCCATGGCGCCTTGGGCCAGGCCGAGGAGGCCTAGGAGTAGCTCGGGCAGTCCGACTCATTGACATCTATTGAGAAGAGAATTATATAACTCTAAGGTCTTGTTGTACTCAAATTTAGATGTTTTCTCCTTCATATGTTTAATGGAATCTATAGTACCAGGTTAAGTTCCTTCTAAATTGATTTGAGTTTCTTTTTAGCAACGTCAAAAGCCAATTGGGTGTTATTGAGATTTTTTTTTAATCTTAAGCTTTTTTTCCACCATTTGAAGCTTCTTCATGCATATTAAGAACTTATGCCCAACAAAGTTATAATAAAATCCATTAGAGATAGCTTCCTTAAACTCCTTAAACTCTACAAGGTTGTTGCTAACGTAAAAGAGGGCTTTCGTAACCTAACTTGATAAAAAGTTTTGTATGATAATAGGCAATGATTAGAGAATAAGGGATTATTAAATGTAGCTTTAATTTCTGGAAACTTTCTTAACCAATCCTCACTCATATGTGCTCCATTTAGCTTCTTTCTAATGTGTCAATCGCTACTTTATTTATTACTCCATGTATAAAAGTTCCCTTCAAAATTAAAATCAATTGCTTTAATATGGTTCACAAAATTCATAAATTCATCACTATAACTTCTCAAACAATTTTCCCTTCAGCCTCTGAGTAGTGTAAGATACTATTATAGTTCCTTAGGATTAACCATGGTGAATTACAAAAAAAATATATATATATATAGACTTGAGTTTTCCACACAGGGCATTCTCTTAGAAAGCACGGTTTGAATGATAAATAAAAGTTATCAAGAATTTAAGTTTTTCTTAAATCAAGGAAGTTGAGAGGTGATTTACTTGATCAGAAGCATCAAGTTGAGAAATTTCAATACATGTTAGGTGATAATGTATGATTATTCTTCTATAGTGATGGAATTGGCAGTTAGAGATTATCCCCTAAAGATTCTCCTAAAACAAATTCTTTTTCATTTATTAAAATTAAGTTTTGTCTCTAAAATTCATGTAAGGATAAAATTTATTTTAAAAAGGAAATCCATGAGTAACTGTTTTGTATAGGGCAATTAATGCTCCTCATATTCTAAGAGATTATAGATCTTAAGAGGGAGGTTGATTCTTAGAGTGCTTTTTCCTTTTTGATCTTTTTTTTGTTATCTAGTTTGAAGTCTCCAAATCCGTCAATGCTTCCTTTCTGTTTAAATGGGACTAAACCCTTAGGGCTTTCCTCATCACGATCTATGAAGCTTAATATATTACTAGCATTTAAGGAGAGTAAGATAGGAGCTTATAATGTCGACATTAGAGTGGGGAAGAGTAACTATGATTGTCATTATTAATGACCTCTAATGTAGGAATAACTGGCTCACTAATCTTAATTACAACTTGATCCTTACTCAAAGAGTTTATTCTAATCTCCTTCACAACTTTTGTTCCCATAAGTTCCATATAATCTCCTCTTTAGAAGAATCTACTAGTTGGTTTCCATTTTTTTCCTTACTGAGCTAAAGAGGGCCTCCACTAGTATAAGACCTTGACTGAGTTTTCATAAAAAATTTTATTTTCTCTAAGTCTTAAAAGAGGGATAATCTCTGACAACTCCGACGTTACGTCAACTAGCACACAAAGCCTAATATAGCCTACCCTTTTCATTGAGGTAGTAGCTTCATCCATTTATAGAGATTTTTCAATGTAACAAGCTAGGTCACTCAAGTCCTTTATAGACTAGTATTTTAAGGGGATATTGTGGATATTTATCTAAAAAGGCACCTACCTTTGCTTTACTATTTCTAAGTGAAATCCAAATTGCCAGAGTTATAGAAAAATCGGCATACTTTTAAAGTTCCAAGGGTGCTGCCTCGATGATTTTTTAAGCCTCTGGAATCATGTGAAAGAAAAAAAGAAAATATCTTTATTAAGGAGCAATTCTTTCGGCCCCAAGGTCTTATGTTGATGCCTAGCCTAAGTATGGATTGTGGGAAGGCTAGTTTCTTTCTAAAAAAAATCAAATAATGTAGTATTCCATTTGCTAACTCCTTGAAACACCTTTAGAGGACCAGCTACTACAGGGCATCCCTCTAAGCTTGATGGAGGACTATAGTGAAGGTTGCCAAGAGAAGAGTCTCCTAACACTTAATTCTAGCTTAGTTTGGCTTTTGGTCCAGGGAAAGAATTGACATGTTAAGGCACAATCGAATACTAAAAAGGATGAAGGAAGGACAGGGAGAAGCTAAGTTTGGAGAGTCAGAAGCAGGTTGAGACAAGCTAGGTAGGGGAATCAAGGAGTGAGGGGAGGATAAGGAAGAGGAAACATAAAGGGAGGTCTTAATTGGAATATAAGGGAAAGGGAAGCTTAGGGCTTGAAGGGTAAAGATTTTCAAGAAGACTGAAGGGGTAAGAAGTAATTTCCACTGGTGAGTAAACATAAGCTAAAAAGGCAATAAACTAGATTGAGAAAGAAACTTTTAAAAAAAATTATAAAAAGGTAAGATAAAAAGGTGGGAAAGGGCTAAGCAAATAGTGGGATCTCTAGAGCTTGGGAAAGCTTTGAGCTGGAGAGCTCACAAGCTAGAGACCAAAATTAAAGAAACCTAAAAGTTTCTAAGAGAGGAGAGGCAAAAGAAGGAGAAACAGTAGGAGGAAGATGGGTGAGAGCAGTGCTGTGTCTAGTTTCTATTGCTTTTAATTTCCTTCATATCTTGATTTTAGTTACAAATCCTTGTGTTTTAATCCAAATGTGAGATAAATTGAGTGGAAATAGTGTGAATATTGCATGAATATTAATTGGATTATTTTGTAAATTTTGGATGAAGGTTAAAGGGAAAGTAATGTAAATTTTGCATGAAAAATAAATAAAAAAGAAAAATGATGACAAGTGTCACCACCGTGACAAAGTGCCCTCACAAGGGAGACTTAACTTGTCACTCCCTTGACCCCCGTGACCTATTTGTTTTCTTTAATTTATTAACTTATCACGTGTCATGTATAGGGGTGACAGCACAAAAACCTAAACCTAGATAAGGCTACAAATAGAAAGGATAGGACGGTAGCGGCGACATCATTTCATCATAAACTCTTCATTCATCATTCTACACAGATAGACAAATTTGGGAGGAGAGGGATAGAGAGAAAGAAGGGAAGATATGAAGAGAAACAGAGAGAGTCTATGAAGAAGAAGAGCAACAAAGGTTAAGGCAGTGGAAGCATTCAGTTGTATAGGTTAACATCAACTAGAAGCAGAAGGCGAAAGATAATGCAAAAGGATTGAGAGTTGCAGGAGCCAACTGCGACTCATTCATACGACAACCTTTGTTAGCTTACTATGTTCCTTATTTGTTGCATTGTTCTCTGTTGTTAACTAGATTTCTTATTCTATTAGATTAACTAAACCCATAATCTATAGCTTTTTACAGTTTATCTTAGTTATTTACTTAGTTTACTGCTTAAATACTTCACTTATACTGATAAAGATGAGATTAAAGTGTTTAATGATGATGAATCTTGTAACATCTGTGATGGGCTAATCTCTTTTCTTGAGAATTAATGTAGCTATTTAGTCGATTATGCATGATTGAGTTATAGTTTCGTTGTCTTATCGTAGTGGTTTCTAAGCCAAATGGATGTAATAACATGACCAAACTTTGCATCATTTTAGTATTAAACGAAGGACTGAGAGGAGAAGTTTAATATGAAACTAGAAACTATAAACAATAAGGTTATGAATTAGAAATATATTAACTTAAATGATAATTAGTAGTCCAGTTTCCATAATTAATTCAGACAATAACTTATCGAATGCGAAAGCTAGATTTAGTCTACTATTTGAGTTGATCTTAGAATCCGACTGTTAATTTTAGTAAAAACATTATCTAATCATTTCCTTTTAGTCATGCATAGGAGATTAAATTAGTGAAGTTAATTCTTAAGAGTCTTCCATTTCAATTAATCTATTCGTCTTTGTTTCCGGTTGAACCGTTTAATTTTCAGATTATTTTGTGACTTTCTTTAAAAGCCTTCACACAATAAATCGGGATAGAATGTTTATGACTGCTTTTGTTTTTATTTTTTGTTCAAGATTAATTTGAGTGGACCAATTTCACCTCCGTGGGAGAAGATCCTAAGTAATCACTACAATTATCTCGTATACTTGCGAGTTGGATGGCCTAGGTAATTTTTAGAACTTTTTAGGTAACAACAAGTAGGGCTTAGTTGAAGTTGTTAAAGAAAGCTTTAAGATCAATTCCATATCTACCCAAAATACAAATGAAAAGGAAACTAAAGACAATGAAGATTTTAAAGAGCTAAACTAGAAGACCAAGTAATGAAGGAAGAAACATATTGGGAGATCTGGAGTTTAGCTAAGGAGAAGAAGAGAGAACTGCGATAATATCTCACTAAAGCCACTTTTGTTAAGATAACAAAGAGTCGTGTGTTAAAAATGTTAACAAAAGACACATTTAACATATTTGATTCACTTCAATAAATTAACGTGGATAAGTGAGAGTTGTTCAAAAGTTATCCAAACCATACAAGTAATGTGTTAAAAAATTGATTTATTGATTAATCATATTTAGTTATTAATATTTATATTAGAACATATAATAAAATCTATAATCTTTTTACTTAATATCTAATTACTTTAATTACTATTTTTTTAGTGAATTAGCATATTTGTATATTATTACTAAATTAATAATATAATAATTAGTTTAATATTACAATAATTTATGTTATTAATAAAAATTATTTGTTATGTAATAATACTAGTAAATAAGATGATTAATATGTTTTATAAATAATTACGCAATCACTCCTTATGACATGACTATTCATGTAGAAAAAATTTGTCACTTATGTGTTTCATTTCATCAGCATAATTTAAAAAAAAATTTTAAGGAAAGAGAATTTGAGAAAATTTGTACATACATAAGATTTTTGTTTTGATAAAAAGAGAAAAATAACAAGGGAAGTCCATGTCATCTACTCTTTTTAGAGTAAACTTATCATATTATACCTCCCACTAATGGAACTTTGAAACAAAATCAAATAATTGAAATTAAGGTTAAATCTAAATATTATATTCATTTTGTTTGTAAATTTTATCTATAGTGTAAACATAATTAGAATTACATTAATATTAAATCTCACTTTACAATCATTAAACTACTTCATTTCACAAAAGGCCTGTCTACAACGATTGTCTTGTTATCAATCGCATCAGGTATTGTAATTGACAACGTAATACGGGATCGACAAGTCAATATGAGATATACTCATCATAAATATATTCTTAATTACGAGAATACAAATAATACTCTTTCGTTGAATACTTAATCCTAAGATAGTCAAGATTCCTTCCTAAGCTTACTTTAAGACCGTAAAAGTAAGTCTTAAAATAAAATAAATCAAAGACTCTGCTTCATCATCCTTTTCTTCTCCTACCTGGAAACAGATCTTTCAGCTCACAAGGTTCTTTCAGTGTATCAGCATGTCATTTACATTAATGTGTGACAGCATGAATGACGCGGCAAAAAATGGAAATATCGACGACTTGTATGCATTAATCAGGAAAGATGTGAAACTTCTGGACCTGATAGATGAGAAGCCGTTTGTTCGCACTCCTCTGCACGTAGCTGCTTGTGCAGGCCAGATCCGATTCGCCAAGGAAATTACGAGGCTGAAACCATCATTTGGCAAAAAACTAGATGAAGATGGATTTAGCCCCATACATGTTGCTTTGCGGGAAGGACACTCTCAATTGGCGCTTCAACTCTTGGAGGGAGAAGGGGATCTGGTTCGGGTTAAGGGGAGGGAGGGTATCACTCCTTTGCTCTGTGCGGCCGAAGTAGGAGACGTTGACCTCTTGGTCTCGTTTCTCTCTGCCTGTACAAAGTCAATAGAAGACGTGACCATCCAAAATGAGACTGCTCTTCATATTGCCTTGAAGAATGGTATGTTTAAAGCTTTCGAGGTCCTTGTGAGATGGCTTAAAGAAGGACTTGATGAAGAAGCTCGTTACAGGGAGAGACTGATATTGAACTGGAAAGATGAACAAGGAAACACTCTGTTGCATATAGCAGCATTCAAATATCAGTCTCAGGTTAGTATGTGAAGTCCAAATAACTCCTTAGCTAGCAATTCATTTCATTCTTGATTTAACTTTTACAATTTAATTACTTCTTTCCTCCTTGTTCAGGCCTTGAGATTGTTGCTAGACTGTAGAGTTGATAGGAGTTTGAAAAATGCTGAAGGTAAGACAGCTTGGGACGTAATAAATAGCCAAGGCAACTTTGAAGATGCGGAAGTTATAGAAAAGTTAACAATTGCCAAGCCTTCTTCATTTCCTCCTGTTGATGAACGTGGACATTACTTGAGGTGGGCGATTTATTTTATAATAAAAGCTGTGTTCGGATATGCGGAGGTTAATACTTATCCGCCGCTTTTGCGGCTGATAACCGCAGATTAGAGAAAACTGCAATGCTATTATAGAAATAAATAAGTAAAAAGAGGGCTTCGGTAGAAATTATTTATGGAGTGAAAATTTTATTTTCTAATAATAATATCACGATATTTTAGTATTTTTTATTATACGCTTACTTAATTAATAGAAGGAAATTTTTGCCAATAGTATTTAAGTAAGGTGAAATATTTTATATACTAAATTTATTTTTTTATATTTTCTTATTTTAATTTAATAATTTAATATTTATAATTTAGATTTATATGACTAATAATGTATTTTTTAAAATATTTATTTACTAAATTTATTTTATTTATATTTTCTTATTTTAATTTAATTTTTTATTATTTATAATTTTAATTTTATATGACTAATTATATATTTTTTAATTATTTATACAACAATAAATAGTTTATTAAATCAATAGACTTTTTAGTCATTTTATCTTTTTTTTAACAACCGCAACCGCACCCGCACTTGCCAAACACCTATTTTCACGTTTCAACAGTTACCAAAACAGCAATCTCAAATACATAAGTACTTATTTCAATAAGTACTTATCATTTCAACAAGTTGATTTCAGTAAGTTATCAACCGCGACCGCTCCCCTAAATTAAACCAAAAGCTCTGAGAATGCTTAACATTTTTGTTGCCACTGTACTGACAAATGCAATTGCAATTATTATTTCAAAACATTATTACATATTGCTTTGCAGACATGGCCAGTGGTTGAAAAATGCGGCAGAAGAGGGAGATGTCAATGCGTTATACGCAATAACTCGAGAAGATCCAAATCTTCTGGAACAAATTGATCAAGTGGCTCTAGTCGATACTCCTTTACACATTGCTTCCTCCGCAGGTCATTCCCAGTTTGCCTTGGAGATTATGAGACTGAAGCCATCATTTGCCAGGAAACTGAACCCCGACGGATTATGCCCCATACATCTTGCATTACAAAGGAGCCATTTTCAACTGGTACTCATGCTCATAGCTTTGGACTCCGACCTGGTCCGCCTCAGAGGGAGGGAAGGCAAAACTCCTCTGCATAATGTTGTCGAGATAGGAGACCTTCAACTTTTGGCCATATTTTTGTCATTTTGCCCCAAATCCATAGAAGATAAAACCTTTCAAGACTAAACAGTTCTGCATATAGCTGTCAAAAACAATAATGTTGGAGCTTTCGAATTCCTCGTTGACAGGCTTCAATGGGAATGCAATAAAGGGGCACCTTATATAGAGAAAAATATGCTCGAGTGGCAGGACAAGCAAGACAACACTGTGTTACATATTGCAGCATCCAGAAATCAAGTCAAGGTAAGGTCAAATGTTATTGTCTCATAATAGCAATTTGCAACTTTAATTAGGAGTAATTTTAGGCTTGGATCCAGCTACTTTAGGCCAAGCTCGATCCAACCTATTGCTAAACTCACGCATTTTAAAGAATGTATGCATACCAGCCGTAGACCTATATTAGGGAAATGACAATGGTCATAGACTCATAGGGACAAACAACACCCCAGCTCTACCATAAGGACCAACTGAAACTGCTAATATTTGGGAATCTAGCCTCGGGACCTCCTTTCTTTTTTGGTTTAAAGTCCCTCACTGACTTAAGCTTGACCCTAGATGTTTTCTTGTTCTCTCTAGTTCTTCGCATAGAACAGCTCCTAGCTTAAAATTTGTCTTCTCTACTGTCTCCTAGTACAACAGTTTGAACCTATTTGTAGACCTCAGTTTGTATATTCTGAGTAGCAATACAGTTCTAAATTAGTCGCCAGAAAAAAAATTGAAATAGTTTCACTCACTAGTTATTGATTGTTTAATGTTAATGTCTAGATAACTGAGTTTCTTCTGCCGTGCAGCTTGTGAGATTGTTAATAGATTGCAAAGTCAACTTAAATGTGATCAATCTCGATGGTCGTACGGCGTTGGACATTTTACAAGACCAAAGCGGAACCGAGATTATGGATATGCTAATTGGTGAGGGAGCAAAGAACGCTTATTTGCTACCCACAACTCTAACTCCAGCACAATTCATAACGTGAGACTTTCGTTGCTACGCACAACATCGTTATATATGTGCAATTTTTATGCTCTTCCAACTGCATATATAAATGCAATTTCTTGGATATAATTATATATTTACATGCATTCATATCACTCCTCAGGATAGAGCAGAGATTAACGAGAGCAGCCGAAGACGGAGATACTAATGCACTACATTCAATTATCTGGCATAACCCATACATTTTAGAACGCATGGATCGGGTACCATTCTTTGATAGCCCTTTGCACATAGCAGCAACGAGAGGCCATGCCCAGTTTGCAATGGAGATTATGGGGCTAAAGCCATCATTTGCCAGGAAGCTGAATAGAGAAGGTTATAGTCCACTGCACCTGGCCCTGCAAAATAACCAAACCCAAACAGTACGTAGGTTTATCGACGTGGATAGCAACCTTGTTCGAATAGGAGGAAGAAACGGTCTGACCCCTCTACACCACACAGCAAAAAATGGAATGCTTGAACTTCTAGCTGAATTTTTAGTGGCTTGTCCAAGATCTATTGAAGACCGTACTGTTTATAAAGAAACAGCCCTTCATATTGCAGCGAAAAATGACAGGTTGGAGGCTGTAGAAGTTCTTGTTGGATGGCTTGAGCATGCTGGACGGAATAACATCTTGGACTG